>PVJS01008142.1:0-54042 GCA_004027185.1 Glis glis | reverse complement strand
CACCCCCGGCCCTATTTTTTATACTTTATTTTGAAACCGGGTCTCACTAAGTTGCGGAGGGCCTCACTAAGGAGAGAGAGAGAGAGAGAGAGAGAGAGAGAGAGAGACAGGGAGAGAGAGCGTTGAGGCTGGCCGCGAACCTGGATCCTCTGGTTTCCGCCTCCCAAAGTACTGGGATTACAAGCGTGCGCCACCACGCCCGGCATATTTTAGTAACTTCACATTTAAGAAAGTAGATTCAGAGGAGTCATTTTATTCACCTAGGATCACACAGCAAGGAAACAGTGGTGAAAGGAACCTGAACCCAGGACCGACTGCCCAAATAATGCATACTCTGCCTCCGTCACACGTCATCTTCGTCTGGAAATGGTTAACGATTGCAGAGCTACAGCTTTCAACTGCAACATGGTAATGAAACTGGTCCCACAGGTCTCACACCAGAGCCACAAACAGCGTGACATTATCCTGCACCGCTGAGCCCGTCTGTCCCTACTCCTTCTTCTTATTTGTCATACTGCTATAGATTGTTCTACCTAATATATTGGATGTCATTGTGTAAAACATTTTTTTGTTTATAAAGCATGCTGTCAGTTGTAATTTAAAAGCAGAGAACAAAAGTACTCATCCTAAGTAACACTCTCAAGAGCAACAGGATGGGAGATGGGGAGGATAACTGTCTAACCCCACAAGTGGCTGGTGGTTATTGCTGCTAGAATGCTTCACAGGACAGGTGGACTCCTAAAAGGGTGAAATATCCTGTGGCATGTTCAAGAAAAGGCAGCTCTGGGCATAGACTGATGGCTCAGAAGAGCACACACGCAGTTCTGAGTGGGAGAAGATTCAAGGCTATGGTTGTACTGAGATGTAATTGTACAAAAAAATCAATATTTAAATAAGCAATAAGGACAACAAATAATTCCATACGGTAAAATTGGGATATGCATATATGTGTGTATGCATATATTTGAAAGAGAAAATTTTTATTAATAAACACACATTTCCAAAGATGGAATAATAAAATATTGAGGTTGAGAGAGAGAGAGAGCTGAAGGACCATTCTACTCCCCAACTCCTATTTCCACCTTCATTTTGCAAAAGAAGAAATACATGGAAGGATAAAGTGATTTTTTTGAAGGTATAGATCCATGATTGGACTGGACATTTATTGAACATTTATTTGTTTAGCATTTTGGTAGATGCAAGATTTTTAAATAAATTAAGAGAGCAATTATTTCTTTCAGCATCTTATAGTACACAATTTCTGTTTAGGGTGGCCATTTAATATTCACGAAATAATGGGTTCACCAAAGCCACGTAGCAAGACCCATGAAATTTGTAAGATTTGTATAAGAAAATTTTAATTTCCATTAAATGTTTCATAAATGATGTATAGTTAGTCCATGGCAAACATTTTTGGCCATGAACTTAAAGAATGAATACATATGAACCTCTAAAGTTCTACATAATTACAACTCTCTTAAATGAAAGTACCCTCTTATTTTTGTAATCGTTTTAGAAGTAAAGCAAGCTATTGATTGGAAAGTGTTTGATTTCTGCATTCCACTCGTGGTTTCTGGACTTCAGGGAAGCCCGGAGTGGCCTCAAGGGTGTGTTAGGATGCAGATCCATGGGCCTCACCCCCCTGTGGCTGATTGAGAAGGTCTGGGATGGGCCCAGAACATCTGCATTTCTCACAGGTTCCTTGTGATGCCCATGCTGTTTGTCTGGGGACCTCACTTTGAAAACCACAGCGCCAATTAGACCATGAACAGCTTGTAGGCAGGAACGGAGTCTTGCTCATTTTTGTATGCTAAATGCCTACCATATAGTAGAACCTCAGCAAATGTTTATAGGAATGCATGGGTGACCAACTGATTACATGATGGTGTAGCTAGAAATTTTAGCTAATTTAGATTATTAAGTGCCCAGATCAAGAGTCTTCTTGTTACTCCCACTTATAAGGAAATTAATAAATCAAGAAAATATTAAGTAATTGCTGTCCCATTTGCTGAAAATGGAAAAGCTGAACTCAGTGTTGTCATGGATACGGGATTCTATTTTCAGTACTAGTCGTGTCCTACTTGTTAATGACTGTTACAGTAACCAATAGGAAAATAACACTTCACTCACCACATTTCATTAAATTTAACACCTCATATTAAGCTTAATGGGACAATAAGAACAAAGTTCTGCTTGCCAATTGTTTACAGAATTCCACCGTTTCCCGTTGGTTAGTGACTTACACAGCATCAATCTTTAGGACTAGCTCCCCAAATAAAAAGGAGACAGGAAAATAAAAGCTTTCTATTTGACTTAATAATAATGACCTCTGGGCCGGACATCTCCTGACATTTAACCAATTGTTGAATTAAAAGACTCTTCTGTCTTTGATTTGGGGGTCTCTGCTTCTCCCATAGATTATTACCTCGCAAGAAATACCCTTGCTTTTCAACATGACACATTTAATGGAAGAGAAAGCGGAATAATATGAAGCCCTGGCTCCAGAATCTTCAAATGCTTACACGTTACAGTGACAAATCTAAAATATGGGTGGAGAGTAGAAAAATCATTGAACTTGAGTAAAATTCTGCACAGTTTGATCATGATGCCAATCACAATGAAATAATCACCTTCATCATCGGAACCTGGAACCGGGCTCCTTCCTCTCCGAGGAAAGTTGAACTGTGAGGGTAATGAGCTAAATAATGCATAAGGGTAGCTGAGATTATAAACAAACAGCCCAGGCTCCGGAAGAAAAACAAAAGATAATTAAATACATTTAATGATGAACACACATGAGGAAAGTATCAAGGAAGTATTAGAAAATAAGACATCGTTTCAAAGTCAGGAGAAAGAAAGGGGGAAGGAGAAAAGGACAGATAACTCAGAGGGACTGGATAAATCTCAGATAGGATATAAAAGACTGGAAACAGATGTTTATATTAAACTGCCAATGGAGTGATGAAACCATACAGATTGTGGTACCAATTTAACTGGAAAAAGCTATGGCGAGCAGACAGAGATTCAAGTTGGAGCTCTATTTTCCACCAGTCAACTAAAAGAGGTGGCTGCTGCCGCTACTGCTAATGATGAATACCATATGCTAGCAAGAGACATAGCCAGTGCGCTCGGCTGTGTTGGTTCGGGAAGATATGTGTAATTTTCTTTATCTGATACAAAATTAGTGCAACTTCGAAATAACTACATGCAGAATGTCTGAAGAGGAGACCATATTGCTTCTCATTGAAAAAGTCAAGAGTGAGTCATTAAAAAAATTTCATTTCAATTCAATAACTCAGTTAAAGTCATTTTACCCTGATTTAGCCATGGTATTGCTCTAGTTGTCTATTTCATTTTTATAGTGGAGAGGAAGCCAAGAGCAGAATAACCATGTAGTCAAATAGTCAATATGATATTTAAGAAAATAAACAAAACCAAATTTGCTGCTTACGGTCCTCTTTAAATGAACATATATGGCTCTGTGTACATATATTAAATAGTTTAGTTACTGTCTCAGCAAAGAAAGGATCCAAACCTTGTGTTTGAGCCATAAATTTAGTCTTATACTTAAAAATCTCAATTACTGAGTTTAAGAAAACAATCTTCAAAAAATACTAGAATTGGCAATTTTGGGTTTGTTGTTTGCCTGTTGTTTTCTTTAAGGGAATATTGGGGTCCATCTGCAAGGTCAAAATAAGCAAATAGTCAAGCTAGAAGAAAATAAAAGGGCAACTAAAAGAAATGGAGTGTAAATTATTTTGTTTTCTTTTTGAAACCAGCTGTAACTGCCTTAATTCTGAGGCAAATGCCTGGTTAATCTGATCAATTCAGCAGGGGGGAATAGGGGGAGAGCAGAAAAGAAAAAGAAAACAGTGGTAATTTCCTTTCATATCCAGACAAACAAAATACTGCTTATCTGAATTATTTATGCCCCCATCATTATATCAATGTTATACAGACATGGTTGAAATGTTCTTTTTCTCTCTCTCGAAAACTCCTTAAAATATGGAAAGGACAAAGAGAGAGCCACAGCATAAAAATATTTTGGTAGTCCTCATTAAAAAGAGTTTAAGTACCTTGGATTTTATTTTATTACATGGTAATAAAATTCGGCCAAAGGAGAGATGTTCAATCTGGAACTCAAAGGCCAAAGTCTATGCTCAGCTAACTCCTGACCAAAGAGCCTTTGACTGAATAGACTTGGAGCTAAAGAAGCCTGTTGCCCGAGAAAAACCATCTGCACTATTTAAGCTACTACTTAAAAAAAATAAAACTGATCTCTGCCTTAACAGCTAAAGTTTCTAATACATACATTAGTATGGAAAGAAGAAAAAAATATTCTGATGGAATATGAACCTCTTAACAAATATTGTCAGATAAACTTTAATATAATATGCTTACTGGTCTAGTTTTGTTCTGAAAAATGAAATAACTGAAAGAAAGAGGCAAAAAACAATATATACCAGAAAACTGAGAGGAAGGAAAACCGTGGAAAGGCCACTGCCTGTAGAAACACGTTACTCTACCAGCTCCCGTCATTTTACTCTTCTCTGGGACTTACTGTCGCTGGTTTAGTCTCTTGGTTCTCTGATATCAAGGGCAAGCACGTATTACCTGATAGCATGCCAAGCTTGTCTGTTGGGGAAGATTGAACCCACCTGATCTGTCTCTTGCTCCTGATCTAATACTGTTGCACAACACAGGTCTAAGTATGCGACTCCTCCAGGAGGTTGTGCAGGATCAGTCACACCAGCTGAGTGCCTTTCACCTTCACACCTCTTCTGAGTCATGGATCGCCTTTGAAATTCACAGCAAAGGTTTGCATTCCTAGCTAAGACATGCGATGCTTCTCTCTGGAAAACTTCTGCAAATGTTCCTTGAACTAACAAGAGACCCAGGCTTGCTTGAGGAAGGGTGATGGACACCAAGCTCTGTTCCATCCCCCTCTATCCTGTTTTGCTTCCAAGAATCCACAATGAACGGGAGTATAGAAAGAAATTAAAATTGTAGAAGTGCCAAAGGTATCCCTTGGAGCAGTGTGTATATTGTGTTGTCATGTAAAAGAGCCCTTGAAAGATAAAGGAACTAAGTCCAATTATATTACTGGTTCCATGTTCATCTGAATCACTGTCTAACTTCAGACTTCCAAAGATATCACAGTGCCTGCAATAATTAATTCACCTCTTACTTCCAGAAACACGTTGGAAAATTAATTCCCTATGCTAAAATGAACTTGGCAGCACAACGCGTTACAATTTTGCAGGTTACCTGGCAATCATTTGGAAATGCTATCCTGGGTAAAATGTACTCTTGTGTCTTCCCCACAGATGTAGTCTGTCTGATTCCTGAGCTTTATCTCTCATTATGTTAAAGAAAGCATACCCACTTTTGATGCTTTTATAGAAGATTACAAGTTATCTTTCATAAACATTTATACAGATGCCAAGATATATTTTAACTAGAAGAAAAACAATGCTAAATTTTAACTACAAATAAGCAAGAACAAATATTATGCTTATATGAAAGCCAGTTAAAATTAAACCCTATAAATAAATGTTATTGTTACTTCATGGTTGTTTTTGTGGTTTATCATGAGAGATACCTACATAATAATTTAATCTCATTTTAAGGGCAGCCAGGACTGCAGTCAGTTAATGTGCTTTAACCAGAACATAAATTCCTGGATTTATATATCAAAACTTAGGAATGACCATTTAGACTCTATCAGAATCTAAGCCTATAATTTGCAGGTCTGTCAATAACTGAGAAAATCATTTGCAACATAAAAACAGTTTTGGATGAAATACTAGGTGGAATCAAGTAGAAATATTTTCTCATTGTTTTAAGGTTAGTGTTTTGTTTGGTTTTATATCAATAACTGAGGCTTCAGAATGCACAGACTCAGAGGGAGCTCAGATTCTCTTTGATGGGCTCTCTTTGGGCTACACCAGCCTCAAGAATGGGCTATTTATATGAATATTGCAGTAGGGAAAAAAAAGAGAGAGAGAGAGAGAGAGAGAGAGAGAGAGCCGGACACAGCTGGCTACTCTTTCCTTTGGCAAAGAACAGCAAGGGCCTTACCATCCTTCTGTTTATGGCAACACGAACTACTTTATTTGAAAAGTCCCTCATTTCTATGATTGCAGTGGACATGTTTTCATCAACAGAGCAGTTCAGGAGGAAAAAATTATTTTATTAGCTAATTTTCCTTTCATGAATTAGGGATTTTTCTCTGCTCAGAGAGAAATTTCAAACCCCTCCAGAAATGGAAGCATGCCCATGGATTGACTACTACAGATCAAGTTTCCAGTGCACTAATAACCTGCTCCAGTGAAAACATATTTTTAATTTGCTTTTAGGGTTATTTATTTTTTTATTATTACGCTAAGGGTTCATAATTTAATGTCAAACATAATTTTGCACGAATTATGTGACTGTACTATGATGCAGTAGATAAGCTCAGTGTGCCTGGTTGGCATGGTCTCAAACGATGTTTTTGAGAAAATGGATCACCATTTGGCAGGGTGCCATTCCATAAACTGCTCAGTAGAACTTTAAAAGGAAAAAGTTGCAAAGAATTTTCATGTTTTGCAAAAAAATATTCCTGGTAATATTAGAAGCAGAAAAAAATAATTACTCTCTTATTGCTTTCTACTAGATTAACATAAATTGTATGAAGCTAATTAAGAAATTAAAAGGTTTCCAATTCAGAATTGCAAAGTCATATTTATTATATATTGTCAACCAGCCAAGTAGAATATTATTTTTAAATGGGAATATTTGTTTTAAAATATAGTAGTCATCATAGTGTCTCCAAGCTTTATAATCAGTTTGGTAAGCATCTTGGAGTATCTACAATGTGCCAAGTGTTGTGTTGGGAATACTAGATACAGAAATAAAGACTGCATTTCCACTGCTCTCAGGGAGCTCTCTGTCTAGTGGAGGAGACAGACAGAGACATCCTACCAGGTTAATGTGGTAAATACTATAATTCCCTTATGCAGAGGCTTCTCTGTAACATAGATAAGGAGCATTTGGCCAAGATTTGTGCACGGGGCAAAAGGTCAGGAAATGTCTCCAAAAGGAGGCTAGGGAACAGAGTTAGTGTTCTGAGTTGGAAGGCAGAGAACCAAAAGACTCACCTTGGCCAAATAAATGAGTATTTGTTTATATATACATCCACAAGTTTAAATAAATATAAACATAGTATTCATATGCCATTAAGTCATCTTGACATGCTTAAGCTAATCTAGTCCTTATACCCATGCTTGAAGTTAAAGTATGAAGGATTTTAGTATCTTCATTCTACTGGTAAGGACAGTAAAGCCCAGAACAGTTCTGTGACCAAACCCAGACTACTCAGGTAGCAAATGCATTTGTAACAGGACCAGGAGAAACCACAGAACTCCTGACTTCCAGTTCAACAGTCGCTCTGGTGTACTCCACTCCGGCCACTACCCTGCACATTTATCATATCATCACTAATAAAATACCAAGGCATAGAATACATGATTAAACAATAGTGTGAGATAACATTTTTTGGCCTATCCATCAAAACAAAAACTACATAAACTTAACATAGTCAATAAGAATCCCATATGTATTTTAAATGTTCATTCAGAAAATGAAATGCAAACTTCAGTTCACATCTGTGTCTCCACACCACCAAATACAAATACTTTGGTACCGATGTGAGTGAAGGGCATGGAAATAAAGGCATTCCAGTCCCCTACTGGCCTACTGACTCAGTAGCCATGCAAGTACTCTAAGCAGTTAGAGAACAATAGCCATGAGGTTGATTGAATTGTAGGTTCATTGATCGGACTTTGTCATTATGGTAAGAGAAATAACTTTCATAAATAATTATTTTTTACAAATTCAATTGTTTTTATAAACAATTTTCCATGTAGTAAATAGTCTTACTCCTCAGTTTCTATTTCTGCTTCAAATATTTATTTTTGACACTGTAACGGAAGAAACTCCTGGATTGAACAGAGCATTAACTTAACCTGGTATGACATGATTACTTGGACTTTTTGTTTGTTTTATTTATTGTTGTTCATAATAAAGAGTTTTATATTGAGCATAGGCTGGTCTGAGTAAAGCTTTAATTCTACAAGAAAATGTTCAGTGTAAAAATATTTGCTTTGAAAATTAAAAAATCAATTTCTCTATAAAAGGGAACTATAGAACTAATTATTGGTAACAAGACTTTTCCAATTAGATGTCTACTTAGATTATTTAGGTAATTGGTTATAACTCTTCTTAATATTTTCTAGTTTCTTATATCCTTACCATGCAAAAAGTTGACTCTTCCAAAGGTTACATAAAATAGTCACCTTAGGTTAATCTATATCACAGTAATAAACACATACCCCAACAAATCACAACATAATACATGAAGGTACAGTGATTGCTCATGCAAGACCCTATGTGGGTCTGATAGCTTCTGACCGATGCTCCATGGATTCAGACTACTCATGTCTTGTTACTATGTTAACAGGAATATTCAACTTTCAAGTTACTACATCCCAGACAGAGCTGAAGGTCCACACAACTGCTCATGAATGCATTTTGCTGACAGAGACCCAGATTCCTTTCCCTCCCTGCCCACTGGACAAAGTTGGATGGTACTGCCTAACTTGTAAAAGGATAGGAAATGACAGAGTGTACTTCAATTTTCTCTGAACAGAAAATTTTATCTGCTGAACTAGGCGTGATTCTAGTGGTAACTTGCATTTCTAACATCTTCAGAATTTCTGAAAAGTTCCCTGGTTCAAACATACCAGAACGTCGATTATGCATCTAGAGATAGAATTGATATCAAACATTAAATAATGAAGGAGATATATTGTTCAACAATAAGACTGGACTTATACAATTGCTTAAAGCCAATTACATAGAAAAGAAAAATAATGTTCCTGATTATGTTGTTGGTGATTCTTTTACTAAATCTTTGTGAATCCTAGAATATGAGAAAGAAAGACTCAGAAAAACTACAGCTCTCCTGAAGTAATGATGCTGCAAGTTCTGGATCCAGGATCAGGATCTATGGAATCTTATTCTATTATCTAGGTAGCCAGTGAGACAGGAGGATTTTGAAATGCAGCAGGAGTTAAGCATTGACACTTGTAGCACAGACAATGTGGTGCAGTGATTAAGAACAGGTTTTGGAATCAGATCAGCCTGGACTGGTTCCTGCTCACACTACTTACAAAGCATGTGATCTTGTAGAATTGGCTTAACCTTTCCAAGTTTCAATTTCCTTTTTCTGTAAAATAGGCCTAATGCCTACCTTATTAGATTATTATGAAGATTATATTAAAGGAATTAATAGTTGATCTGTTGTTGACAGTGTACAACAATGCCTTTTCCTGGAAGAGGACAGGTCTTGAAGGGCGTCAATAATAACACTTAATGTTATGAATAATGCCTAAGCCACTGTGAAACTGCTTATAACCATTGCTTATATGATTTACGGGGCTTTTGTATAGATTTCTTGCTCCTAAAATGGAAAGTTGCATTATTACAGAATGCAATGTGCCATATGAAACTAACATGGCACTGAAAACACATTCTAAAGAACACGACTAATATGAAGTAACAAAAACCTCCTCTACAAAATGCATACTCTAAAGTTATTGACATAAATTCAACGGGACTAAAACAATTTATCTCATTTTCTACCATCTAAGAAATTTTCTCACTGTATGGTCATAGTTGCTGATAACCTTGTAGATCATTATGATGGGCCAAGTAATTCATGTTCCTAATATGTCACTGAAAAATAGCTGCAGGATATTAATTCAACTTAAATCATTTATATGATTTCAATAGTTTGGTTTTTCATAGCACCACTCAGCACATTAATCACAGCTCTATTCACACAGTGTAAATAGCCAGGTATACTGATTTATATTTTCTGCTTATTCAATCCAATCTTTTGGATATCATGTCCATATGAAAGTAGATGATATAACTGAAGCCAAAAATGATTGCATAACCTGTAGTAAAATCTCACCATGGACCTCTGTTTTCAGTAGTTGACTACTTAAATATTTTTTCCATGTTTTTCACCTCTAGGGATAGGAAGTTTGCATTAATTCATTTTAGGCACTAAACAGACAGCAATGTTAAGTGAAGTTCACCATTTATCCTAGAGAAATTAGTAAAAGGCGAAAGATTTATACGATCTGAAGAGAAACCAGAGCATTCCTAGAGAAATTAGAAGCAGGGTCATGTTGTCATAGCAATTTCCATACTGATCTGGGGTTTGGGGTTACCTCCAGATATAATGGTGGAACCATACTTGATGGCACCCTTGAGACATTTAGCATCCCCTAAGTATGGAGTAACCAAGAATGACTTCAAATGTAAGCTGAAATGGCACAAGTAAGTCATGAATAAGCCAGATAACAGCATCTGAGCTGTGAAAAAACTTAATTACTAAGCATTAAACCCATTTTGATATGAATTTGTGGAGGCTAAAGTTTATTTCTAATAACTATGAACATTAAATAACATGCCTCAAATAAGATGAGTATGCATACCATTTGCCTTTTGAAAATAACATTCAGTTTTAAAAATTTTTATGTTGATCACATTTTAAATAAATGTGTAATATATTCCTCAAGTAAATAAAAATTTTAAAGGAAAGTAATAATCCTTGAGACCAGCCGAAAACACTGGGTTCCAGTTACAGGCTAGCCATTTTATGAAACCATTTTACTCCTCTGAACTTCAGTTATATCATATACTAAAGTATGTTACATCATCTACTAAACCATCACATACAAGAGGATCCAGTGTGTCCCAAGTGAAAGCATCAAATTCACTTATATTTTAATCCTATGCTTTCAACCATGTTCAAAATATTTTCCAAAATGCAATCAACACCACCCACCAAAATTTAGTAAATGCTGACCACACCTAGCCTATTGAAAATATAAAACAGGCCAGGTGTGGTGGTGCATGCCTATAATCCCCATTACTTGGGAGGATGAAACGAAGGATCACAGGTTCAAAGCCAGTCTTAGCAATTTGGCAAGACCCTGTTTCAAAATAAAAAATAAAAGAGCTGGGGGGTGTACATCAGAAGTAGAATGCCCTTGGGTTCAATCCCCAGTACATATATATACATATATATGTACATTTACACATACACACACGTACGCACACACTCACAGGGATATACCTTATAAAAAGCAGAATTATATAATATGAATTATTGGATAAATATTGTTGTACAATGAGAGCCATTTTAGTCCTACTATGTCTAATCATTCAAGGTAAATTCAACCATCCACTTCAAGTAGGGATATCCCAGGTTACCTTGACATTATTAAGTGGCAAATTTGTGTCAAAAATATAGAAATTTGTGTTAGTCAGGATAGTTCAAGACAACAAGTCTAATTATAATAGCTATTATTTCTTGAAAGCTTACTAAATGTCATTTAATATGATAAGAAATTTGTAGGCATTATCATCTTAATCCATTCCACAATCCTCGGTATAAATAATGCTATTCATATTTTAATGCAAAATGCTATATACTTTTTTCTTAGAGTCTCATTATTTTTCTGTTCAATTTCAAAGCCTATATGCTAAATACTGCTTTATATATAACCTTCTTGTTGGAATCATATACTAGGTTCTCTAGTAGAGTCTAAAGAGACGATTTTAGGAGCATAAGGTAAGGAGGAATATATATAATTCTGAGCTTAGGCATGGGTTATTTTAATAGTCATCACCATTAAGCCAGGATTCTATCTGTCATTTTGAAAGTAAGAGTTTTATTATTTAATAAAAGAGAGCTAATTCACTAAAAGACTAAAAGGAAGATGAATAAAAGCAATAATATCTCTCTCCCAGAATTAACATAACTAATCCAAACTTGGATTTGCATATAACTCTAGTTTCAGATTATTGTCAAAATTTTTAGAACAGCCTTGAATGAAGGTATATTTAAATACAAGAATCCTGACAGCTGTTTCTGCCATGTTACATTTTGCCAATAGAAAAGCACTTGTACATTCACCCCCAAAGCAAAAGTTTCTGTCTTCTAAATTAATTTATCTCATTATTTTCCTTTACTCACTCCCATACATAACCCACAAATCTAATTAAGAATGTTTTCACCAGTAAGAGAACTGTGTAAACAATGCTCTACCCCAGTATCCCCTCATAAAAAACAAAATGGACACTATTGCACTTGTATTACATACGGATAATCCTTCTCCTTAAAAAAGTTTTGAATTCTAGAATTTTTCACCAACTCATTATACCCAAGTTTTCAATGAGCTCAACTAGGGTTTCATCATCTCAGGAAACACAACCATACCTCTTGTGGCTCATCATGGTAATGGCAGGCTTCTGCATCATTGCTTTGACAATCTGCCACTGATTCTCGTGGTCTTCATCCTGGTCTCCAAACACTTAAAAACAGCTGGCAATCTTAGTAGAGAATTACATTCTCACTTGTTGGTCCTTGCGCTTCTTAACAACTAAAACTATTGTCATAATGATGCAGCCATGCCCGTGAGCTTCAATCTGACACATCCACCCTCCACAGCCAATGGGTAGAACTGCTTGGCAATGGCCCTGAACTGTTGCTTAGAGTTCTAAATCACCTCTGAAGAACAAAAACACTTTGTTTTAAGATATTTTTCTTCACCTAGCAACACACATTTATAAACAATAGGAGTAAGGAAAATTATCACCAGAAACCAACATAATAGTAAAGGTGAGTTGTTTTGTTTTGTTTTGTTTTTTCTGATGAGTATTCTCTCACTTTGAAAATGCGCCACTTATTTAGATTGTCTACATGGGTGGCATTATCATAGATAGAGTGTTATAAAATAAAATTGCATTAAAATCCTAATATGACTAAACAGGGGTGAGGGAAACAGTAAAAGAAAGAATTTGAAAGGAGCTAATTTGAGAAGATTGTGAGAAAATGAAAAAAGAAAAAAAAATCAGGAGAGAAAATCCCCTGTTTAGATAAACACTAAAACCAAGAAGAAAATAAAACTGTCATAAGGGACTCCAGTGACAACGGAGGACCCTCAGTGGTGCAAGGGAAGGGGTACAAGGGAAGGGGAAGGGTAAGAAAGAAGTGAATCTATGGAATTACTGTCATAAACAATGTGTATATATGAGATTATACCAACATCATTGTCAGTGCTACATGTGGGGGGGGATGCGGGGGGGAGGTGGGGGAGAGGGACACCAAGAGTTATGTGCATGTATGTTAACACCAAACTGATACTCATTGTGATGTGAGACTACAATGCACCAATAAAAACATAAAAAACTGTCATATATAGTATAAGATTATAGATTATTTTGGCACTCTGTCAAATTGATTGACAGCATTGTAATACTAGAATAAAAGGCCAAAATCATTATTTGCATTTCAAAACATGGGCTGTAACTTGTTGGCTGAGGGTCACTTTTGTCTGAGTTAGGGGCCTAACCCTTATCAGAGATTGAAATAGCAATGGCTATAAAGCATACACTTTCAAAATATAAAATATCATTGTTATTTTAGGAATTTACTGTTAGATTATTGTTGCTCTAAAAATCAGTGGTGGCATCATCTCCTTTTCTTTTTTCCATGTGTCCACCAATGAATCCACACAGCATTGGTTGAGATTGCTAAAATGTTGGCGGTGGTAAAGAAAGATGAGGACACCGATGACCAAATATTATACTCTTCATAAAACCCGGGGTTAACAAAGATAATGTTGTATTTCCTACAAAATAGACTTTTGTCTTGACACCTGATTCATGGGTGCTTTCCGTCTAATTTCATGTGTGAATGCTCAGCAAGGTCCAGCAGTGCTAATGCCAATTGAACATCTAACCTGCGATCGTCAAGTTGAGAGCTTACCTCTGTTGTCCAGTGTGCTAAGTAGACTCATTACCATTTCTAATAAACTGACAGACCCATGATTATCGATTTTTCAGACCACACGAAAGTTCTTGTATGATTAAAAAATGAACTCTTCATGTAGTTTTACATTATTACTAGAACTGAAATCATTTTAAAAAACTAATACAAATTAGGATAAATGATCTGCTTAACATTTGATGTGTCAGAAATTAGCAAACACAGATTATTCTTTTGGGGTGCCTTTTTATTAATACCAGGGTATCTTTTGAGTTTCTCACTTATCTTTCCATTTTAAGCAGAAGCACCTACTAGCATTTATTGCTCTATCAAAACCCATTATTGTATTGTGTTTTCAGAAATAGAGATAGTAATAAGAAACGACAAAGTATCAAAAACAAAAGTAGTAGAGAGACATAAGGTGGGACAGGAGAGGGATCGTAGACCTTATTCTGAATCCTACAAGAAAACATGACAACTGAGCTCAACTCTGACTTCATTACCTCAAGAAACACAGTTGTACCTCTTGTGGCTCATCATGGTAATGGTAGGCCAGTTTGGAAAGGACAATGAGACTCAAGCAGGAGAAGAGCTTAGGAGGAACACTATGGACACAAGACTTCTCGTTATTTTCACAGCCCTTAAATAATGAGATCTCAGCCATAGCATTCAATGAAAGCTGTTCTAGTATAAGAACACAAGATTTACTTTTCCTCTTACAGATCTCTGATAAGGAAGACAAGCTATTTTTGGAGCCTCTAATCATTTTTGTAGCCTCTAATCAGAGTACTGAAATTATTTGCCCTTTAAACTTGTAAGAGTTTAAAGAGTACTTAGACTCAAAAAAAATGAATTTTTGATACAAGTTATGTATATTTGTTTGACTTCTGTATGAAAATACGAAATGCACATATCCATGTTCAGACTATTATCTGCTTTGGATGTGGTTTTCAATTTCCATTTACTGGAAACTTAATCTTGACTGGCCAGGATCTATGTCCTCTACAGGTGGAGAGCCAAGGGTGGCTTAAAATGGCAGGATAGCCTACCTAATAAGTCATACTGATCACATGAAATATTAATGTAATAGACTCAGGTCTATTCCTTTTCCATGAAGTTTACAAATGATAGTAATGCATATCTGCTAAATATATACACAGGCAGTATCAGATTATTCCCTCTTAGTCTTCTTCCTCAAGATGACTATACCCACCCACCTGACTCCATATGTCCTTGGTCCCAGCTTTCTCTCGGCTACTCTTGCTCCAACATCGTCAATGACCTATTCATCACTGCTTCTTCCAGTCAGTCTACAAACATGTTCAAGTGTACCTTATCTTAAAAAGAAAAAAAAAACTCTCTCATATGTGAAATCTAGGGAGTAATCAGGATACCAGAGGGACTTCAGAGAATGGAGGAGAAACTTCAGTGGAGTGCAGGAGGTGATCTAGGGGAAAAGGGTTGAGGGTAGCGGAAGAATCAATGGAGGAATCACTTCAATTGACATTATGTACATATGTAAGAATACCAGTGTCAATCTCAATATCCTGCATGGGGAATGGGGTGTTGGGGAGGGAGCTGGGGGAAAGCCCACCAAGTGCTGTGTGCATGTATGTCACTATCACTATGAACTACATTATGATGTAAGGCTATAATGCACCAATAAAAGTATGAAAAAAAACTTCGTTTTCTGTTTTATTAAACTTTCACCATATGTCTCTTTTTTTTTTTTTCCTTTTCTGTACTAGGGATTGAAACCAGGAGCATTCTACCTCTGAGCCACAACTCCAGCCCTTTTTTATGTTTTAATTTGAAACAGGGCCTTCCTAAATTGCTAGGGGGCCCACTAAGTTGCTGAGACTGGCCTCTAACCTGCAATCCTCCTATCTCAGCTTCCTAAGTACTGGGATTACAGGTGTGTGCTACCACCTCTGGCTCTGTCTAATCTTCAAATTTAACTATTGCCTCTACCTCTACTTAGTAGATTCCAAATCTTTCTCCACCCTCCCCTGTCTCATGATACCCTACAGCTGGCCAGTCATCTACTGGATGCTCATGAGCCCAAACTCTGCATTCCCACTCCAAATAGACCACCTTCTCTATTTTCCTAGAATGTTGCCCTTTCGTGCTTCCTACTTTTTTTAATGACACCACCACTTACATAGTCAAATAATCCAGGAGCCTGGCTACCTTTCTTGACTTGCCACCTACTATAGCACAACTCGACATCCTGACTCGCCTAGTCAAACACTTTCTGCTAAATACATGCACAGGTAGTATCAGATTATTCCCTCTTAATTTTCTTCTTCAAGATGACTATACCCACCCACCTGACTCCATATGTCCTTGGTTCCAGCGTCGATGGGTATGGATTGGGCCTTCGATGGGTATGGATTTCTTAGTTTGTCCGTGGAAACTCTGCATAATCTGGTGTATATTTTCTACTTCAACCACATTTTCCATGACTTATATATTCATCCTATGCTTCAACCAAAGTCTCAGAATATCATTAATTGCTGCACCCCTCCCATTACCCGAAGTGTCCCTGAATGTTCATCTCCCAGTTTCTACCTTGTCAAATCCTAGATGTTCGACTAGGCCCAATGCCAATGTCCCCTCTCCATGAAGACTTCTTTGGGTTTGATACCTAAAACCTATCTTTCCCTCTTCAAGGAACTCAAGACAATTTAGCAATTTCTCTTAGAATATGTATTGTCTATCAAATAAGTGTTATTTGTGTATATTTACTTAATAGCCTGGTAAACTGCACATCTCCACCCCCCTCCCATGAATTTTTACCCTAGACCTATTTCCACTCCCCTTTGTAACCCCTTTGAAATCCAGACAAACAGGTGTGTTAAATAAGCAATCTCAAAATGTACACAAAACTAATTCAGTAAACTTTCCAGGAGACAGTTGAACCCCTCCAACCAAGAACGTTTTTCCCTACATGACCATTGTTTTGAGAGGTACAATCCCAGGATCTCAACTGTGTTCTGAGTGGTCAATATTGCTGGAAATCTAACCACCAGATAAGTGGAATGTTACAGTATAGCCAAAGGCTTCTTGCCAGAGATTTATAATTAGCAACAGAATCAGCTGGCATCACTAAACTATATTTCTTGTCTTTAATCTCCTTTTCCTCCCTTTTGTTTTCCTCCTCCCTGTTTGTGGCTGATAGAGCCAGATGATCAATAATCTTTCTTTCACCAACTCTGATCATCATCTTCACTACTGCTTGAATGCTATTATTCACTTTAATACATTAATCCTTTGGTTGAAATTCTTAAACCACAATTCTTTATTAAAGGACCATGTTGGCATCCATGTGCTGATAGCAGCTTGTCTGATGTTTCAAAAAAAAAAAAAAATGAATCTGAATGAAGCCTCTCCTTCCTCCCAAAGATCTGACTAAGGAGGAAAAGAGAAAGACACAGAGAGCAAAAGATTTCAGCTCACTGACACAATCAAAGACAGGGAAAGAAAATTGAATCTTATTACATAAATTAGAGAACAGGAAAGTTTCACCTTGCGATTAAGCTTAGATGTCAACATGTCATTTAATGACAAAGTGCTGAGAAATATTGTGGCATTTTATTGAATCTTACTCTCCTTGCTATCACAATGAGAAATAGAACACACACTGTCCTGGTTAGCAGACCAAACTTTTGTACGATTGCAGTAACCTTTGGTGGAGCCCAGCGATTTTTGTTCCTTTTCAAAAAGACATTAAAGTGACAGTGTGGCAGACCATTTTTTCCACCACACACACTAAAACTAGTGTGCGTGCAGCACAACCCTGCCAAAGCACGTTGCATTCATACAAAGATCTATACAGATCTTAATCATAAAATAATCCATTCTGTACTCTGTTTTTATGACATTTATATGAATCTGGCCACAGCCTCATCAAGCAGTTCACAGAGGAAAATTGTTCTATTTATGTGGTCGAGACAGGGTGGACTTGATTTCCAAGCAAAGGGAGAAAGAAATACCCAATTTTCTTGTAGTCACAAATCTGGAACTCAAAAGAACTATTTTACACCATTTTGTAACTATATTTGTAACCCAGGACAGAAGAGATGAGATGCTCTTCCTCTGTCCCCTGTCAGTAGTAAAGTCATAGATTGATATTTCTGAAACCGAGAGACAGAGCAAAGACACCTGGAAATGGTTTTCTCTGTCTCTTCTATGTAATTGCAAAAGGCAAAGAAATGGATGTGTGGTAAAAGTAGAAAGGAAACTTTCCAATGTACATCTGCTTTAATTTATTCGTGCTCCTGCATTTTAAGAACTAATAATTTTTCAATTAATTCCCTCAATTTTTACTTTTTTTTCTTTTTACTATTCTAGGTATCTCATACTCACAGAGAAAAAAGTGACCTCTGAAGTTTTGTTCTGACTCATCTGCCCTTTCTTTCAGGTTTGTGATGAAGGCAAAAGTGATTCTCTATGTTGGTGTAGTGTAATCATTTTCCGGGGTCTTCTAAGACATATTAAAATGAAGACAACTATTTCATTTCATGTAAGATCTCTAAGAAAGCTAATTTTTCTGGGTAAACTATGTGAATAAGTAATCTGGGTAAAAATATCTCCCTGGTATGTTGACATAATAGTATTTCAACCATTCGTAGCACTCTCCACTCCTTTTCATTAGTTCTGGCCTTACTAACAATGTTGCCCCTGCGATATCAGTTTAATGTCATCATTTATAATTCTCTGAGATGCTGCATTCATTCCTTCAAAGTCAAAAACTAGACTCTGATCATCTAAGCCCTGCATTTGTGACCAAGATATGAGTTCAAGTTCCCTGATTTCTTTAAAGTTGCCATTATTTATTTGTGTGTGAAATAATCACAAAGATCCAGGATCCTGTCTTCCAATCAAACACCATGTGACCCCAGGAACCACATCAAATGTGGATTTTTCTTTTTACATGTTTCATGAGAAGATAAACCTTTTTTCCCCATTTTTAAATAGTGAAGAACACTCCTTTCTTTTAGAACACAGAAGGGGAAAAGAGGAAGTGCCAATAAGCTTAAGACTATTGTAAGAAACTGAATTAATGTGAATAATTATGTAATGATTGCACCTAATTAAATAAGGATAATGTTCATGGTGCTCTTTTTATATTCCTCCAGAAACCACTGGTATTTAACTAATATGCTATACACTGCTTTCTTTCTCTAGCCACCCCTCCCCTAAATAAATGACAGCATAAATAGACACATAAAGTCCATATGAATCATTAGTGTGTGAGATACTGTTACCCCGAGGCTGCTGTAGTTCACATATCCCCTTCCTTCTATTTCAAATCTTTAAAATATTTTATTTTCAAATACTTATAAAAGCACGTATGGTTGAAATAAAAATAAAGCACATACAGATGATATTTGTAAGCCCTGCATTCTCATACCAGAAGAAAAGTAGTCAGACATGTTCTGTTTCTCTGAATCCTATATGTGTTCAGGAGAAATAAGAGCTTAAAAGCAGTGAGGACCAAGCAGAGCTTGTAGAAATATTTTGAGGTGTTGCAACTGTCATTTACAAGAGAAATGACATCTTCCATGCAGTCCTTTCTAACTCAAAAGTTTGTGGCAGAATGTGCCTTCTATTCTTAAATGTGTAAGCATGTAAAAGTACATGTGCTTCATGTGCAATCGCTGTGTGAAGATGACGAGTCCTGGACACATCTCAGCCATCTGAAAATATGCTATGATTTTTAATCCCTCTTATTTAAAAAAATGGTGAATAGTTTTTTCATTAAAATAAAAAGTGTGAATAGTTTGGCCTGAACTATCTGTTTATCAATGTCATCTTATACCCATCTTTTACCCAATTCTAAGTTGAAAATAATCTTCAAGGTAAAGACTGCCATAAATCCTGCAAATCCAAAACATGAAAATCTATTTTCTAAAAGTAAAGGACAATCTGTGATGCTTGTATAGCCCCTCCCACTCCCAATACTTTTCCAAACCTTTCTGGTGGTGCCAGCTTTCTTTGAGAGTTGGGACAAATCATAACAGCATGTAAAAAAAAGATAGAGCACAAAACTAAATTGTGTTCTGTGTGTGTGTGTGTGTGTGTGTGTGTGTGTGTGTGTGTGTTGCAAAGTAATGAGCAATTTCTACAGGGCTCCATGAAGACAGCAAGAAAGCACATTAGTGTTTTTTTCTCTCTGACAGTTATCCATCTCCCTAAACTGCACTTTCCTTGATTTAAGGAAGTGACATCTTTTCCGTAAAAGGATTATGCGTCAAATGTGACTTGGTCATCACAGAAAACTAGTCATAATGAAGACAAAAGAATGCAAAGTAGGTGCTACATTAAAAATAAGAGCCCCCCCACCCGCCACCACCACCAGCTGCATTTACAAGCTAAGTCCATGCACTGAACACAACTTCTTGAAAAGGTAGCAGAAAGCATTTCCTGGAACAAGAGAGCTGTTGCACAATAGAGCCACATCATAATCTACGTTGAAGTGATGTGAGCACAATTACACATAACTTGACCAAATACATGTCAGTAAACAAGAGAGGTTCTACTACGTGACAAGGCAATTCTACCGGCACTTTCTACAGAGTGAGCATGACCTGGAAGACAGGAAGCCAGTCCTCCTTCATCCGGTCCCAGTTCTCATGTGCTCTCATATATTAACCAGCTTCCAGCACTGTGGATGACCCTAGCATTTAGAGATAACCATTTTAATTCTAAAACATGACATTAAATACAAGCCAACTACCTTACTTATATTACAGCAAAAAGAAAAAAAAAACTATTCCTGTTTTTGAGGAAAAACCTTGCTGTTTTCTACGTGTTAAGAAATATAGTCAGGAGTGGTGGTGCACACCAGTAATCCCAGTACTTGGGAGGCTGAGAGACGAGGATCACAGGTTTGATGCCAGCCTCACCAACTTACCAAGGCCCTTAGCAACTTAACAAGACCCTGTTTTCAAATAAAAAGTAAAATAGGGCTGGGGATGTAGCTTAGAGATAGAATGCCCCTGGGTCCAATCCCTAGCACCATAAAAAAAAAGAAAAAAGGAAAGAAGGAAAGAAGGAAGGAAGGAAGGAAGGAAGGAAGGAAGAAAGGAAGGAAGGATGGATCCATGGTCCCATCTCCAATGTGGCACCTTCCTAAGGAAGGATTCTTAAGGTAATTTTGTCTAATATAATTTCCCCTCATGTCTTGACTTTAACACTTTTCCATCTTGGTATAAGTCTCTATACATTTTTACAACAAACAATGATGCCAAGAGAACTGATCTCTGGCACCCATTAAATAAACCAATTGGCAAAACAAAAATATTTTAATGAGTATCTATAGTATGCCAAGCTATATGCTATGAACAATAAAAGGAAATAGACTACATGTATCAATCCTCAAGTAATTAAAATATCATGGATGAATACAATTACAGAGACTAGACCAAATATTTTAGTACATAAAATTGTGGATCCTTATACTCCATGAATTAAATTCTTGGAAGATTGGAGGGAAATGTTATGAATGTTATATGGAGTAATCCAAGAAGACTTTATGTAATTGGTGCCTGAGGTGAGCATTTAATGAGGAAGATGGATGAGATAGAGTGAATGAAATTCAAGGTTAAAGTTACTGCTATATGGTTAAATGACCAATGAGATCAAAATAGATAATTGTAGTTTAGAACAATTTCCTAGCAACCAAATAACAACAGAAGGGAAGCAGGGAGATATTCAAGTATAACAAACTGATTCTCTGTTATATTTTGGGATTCAAATAGGAAATTTTGAAATGACATTAGAATGTTCTCTGGCATTCAGAGAAACCATTAGTTTGACACATTGTACATATGACCAATGGCCCTTGAATTTTCACCAGTGAATTAGAGATTACTCCAGTCTACACACAGAGAAGGGATGTTTGGTCATACTGCAAAGACAGCAATTTACCATGGAAATCCTGAAGACGATCAAAGGCATGCATTTGCATATATAGTACCATGAAAATTTTTTTAAGAAGCCAAAGATTCTAACAGAATATCCCAAAACAAACACTAATTTCCATTACATTGGAAGGAAGCACAAAAATGAATAAAGTACCCATTAAAACAACAGCATAATGAGGCTATTTTCCATTTTGTAAAACTTTTTTAACCAACAAAAATCATGACCAAACCAATGATCTACATAAGAATATGCCTGGTCATGGCACAATTAATAACATCTCTTTCTGTCTTTTTAAAGCACATATCTGTCATGCACATACAGAATAATGCATTCAGTTTAATGTTGTTATAGATGTAGGTTAGTCCAAGCTCTGTTAACTGTGAACATATGGAACCTGGAATAGAGCAGAGTTTAGTAATAACCATAGTCATCTCTGAAAGAACCACAGAACAAACCCAGCAAAAATCAACACAAGAAGCACTGGTTGTCGTGAAATAATATCTGGATCGTAATAGGCCATTAGCGCTGTCTCAGCAAGTAGAAATGAAGGTGTCTTGATTTGATCAAAGCTACCATGATACCCCAAAAAACAAAGAAATGGACCCGCAAACAAAAGACTATAAACTGCAGCAAATCGTGAATAGTCTAGAGAAGCAAACAGTCAGGCAAGGATTGATTGCAGGAGTCTCCATCTCTCTTTCTGGGATTAATGCCCATAAAGATAGCAACACCATCATCAGTGTCATCTTCCAAACAAAGGGCCACAGTATAGAGAGAACAATATTAATTATTGTCAAAATCACTTGTGCACTCAGCAGTTTCAATAGGAACAATCAGTTTAAGTGGCGGTGGCAACTTCTCAACATAAGGCACACTTGCTGCAGTCCAAACTGGATTTAAAGAGAGGTGAGCAGCCGCGTTAGCGGTTTAATCTGGTTATATTTGAGCTAAAGTAGTTCGCATTTTTAGAATGAACGAATCAAAGGCGTAATTGTTTTTGTCATCTGCACAGCAATTTTACTCCTGAATGCATTGTTTTAGGCAGGAATTAATAAAAATTGCATGTGCTTCAGGTGCTGGGTAGATCCCCCTTTTCCACACAGCCCAGCCTGAAGCTGTGAATGCTCCTTTTCTTATTATCAGTTAATAATTCTCTCTCATTGAGGCAAATTAGGAACTTGACTGTGTTAGAGAGTCCAGAACACTGCTAGAGGCAAAAGGGGGCTAAATGGCAGAAATTCCTCTCTGAGCAAGATGCATGAAGCACGACATTGTGTCCACCACAAAAGCCGCTCTGTATTTTTGATCCTTTCTAATTTAATTAGCCCAAGAGGTAGCGCATTAATTTGCCAAGAATTCTTCTGATGCGAAAGCTGCCCTTATTGCAGTGAAGGGAAAAAATAACCTGCGTGCTACAGTGGCATGCCAGTAATGAAAGGGGGTTATTTTTGTGTTACAAATGGCATTGCAGGGTTACAAGAGACCTTTAAACCTTTTTATCTCTGGTTAGGTCATATGTAACACAGTGCAACACAAAGCACTAATTAACCAATTCTAGTCCAGAAATCTTTCAGAACACTTAAGAGAGTTACACAGTTAGGACCCAGGTCAAATGCATGGCTTTGTTTTGCATTTGGAAACTGAAAACATCTTCCGGAGTGTATATTAAAAAATAGGAGGAAAAAAATCATCCGTCGGCGGTGCAGTTACTCCATGGACTCGCCACACTAGATATTTCTTCTGGTCTTTGTTTTCTTTCTGTTTAATGATATTCTTTATGTGGGCAAGCTGGAGCCTTGAAGTCCCTTAGAAGGTCTCTTGGCTCTTTATGCTGTATTTATTTGGTAAATTGTCTCCATGTTAATCTTCTTCATCAAATACTTGGAGTCAGTTTTGAAAAACTTTGATCAGATCTACCACCACCAAGCTTCTTCACGGCCATGTGCTTCTGATATGTGCTCCTGCGCTCAAATGGGTCATTTACTCATTAAAGAGCCAGAAACATGCATCCCACCATGATAAGTCCTCCCGGTGACTTTGAACTGTTAATTAAGCCTATGTAATCATGCCTCATGTTCACAGAACTATTTCTTTTCTAGAAATCACAGGATCCTCTTTAGGGACCTTCAACACCCTTGTCGCTTTCCCTCACCACTTTCCGATCCTGCTGCCGTGGTGTGGCCGGGTGAAAACGCCCACTCCTAGGAACCAACTCAAGAAAACTGATGGTTATTGCATCTTATATTTAATTCTCGTGTACCTTTAATGAAAACCAGCACAAGACAATGGCTTTAATGCAAGACACTGATATTGCTCTCCCTGCCTGCTTTTGGCTAGAAATCAGCAGACGAAGGAACAATGGCATTTGGAGTATTTCTGGTGATGTCTTATGGATACCCAGAGGCATCACCAGTTGCCTGTGTTTGACATGGTGTAAGATTTAGGAGTCAAACCCAAGAAGAAGAAATTAGCAAAGCCAAGAGGAAGGGCAGGGTGGATCCAGGCCGGAGGAAGAGGCCAGGGGTGAGAGGGCAGAGAGCTGAGGTGAGAGAATACCTAGAGAGAAGAGAGGTGTCTTCAAGAAGCAATTCTGTGGGCAAGAATAGAGGGTTAAAGAAGTGAGAAAAGGAAATTGGATGTTAATTGCAAGGGAAGGAAGGGGGTTGGAAGAATTGAATTAGAAGAATTTCTTAGTCTGCTAAAATTTTCTCATAGACAACACTTTATATAAAATAATCTACTTTGTTAGAGCAGAGGTTGTCTTTTCAAAATATCTTATTGGCTTTTTTTTAAGGTAACACGATTCTGGATATTTTTGCCCCAACCTAGAAATACTTTTCAGAGTCTACTGTACAATTAAAAAAACAAAAACAAAACCTTAAATTAACTAATTTTTGTTCTGAGTTAAACATTTTTATTTTTTGTATTTTCTTTTGTAGATTATGTTTAAAAATTGGTAGCTAGTAAAATGACAACTTTTTTTCCAATTAAAAGTTCATAAATAGTATTATTACTATGAAGAAGATAACACAGCTGAGAATGTGCTTTTATAGATATATGTTTAACTGTTCTGAATTTTTCCAGGTTGTCCAAAAGATTTGAAAGGCTAAAAAGACTTTTTAATACATAGTAAATACTTCTGAAATAGTGAATTAAAATGAAAAACAGATGACACATTTATTCGGCTTTTGGCTTCTGTAACATCAAACAGCACATTTTCTTCAAATGGTTTCATCAGTGGACCGGTAACCTCTTAAATTGATTGACTCAAACCTGTCACTTATTTGATGATTTGAAGTTTATAAAACAGTCCGGACATTTTTTCATCTGTTGACGTGTTACATATCTCTCACAATAGACTAAAAGATAGCATCTATCCCCATGCTTTCTCTACAGATAACTTTAAGTTTTCAACCAAAAGGAAGATACAAAGTAAAAAGGAAACACTCAATTTCCATTAAAGAGATAGCTTGGAATTTGGAGTTATTTGTTTTTAATAAGTGTGTTTTTTTAAAAAAAAAAGACTAATAAAGGCAGTTTAAATGTTGCTCAGAAAGAAAAAACTGAACAATTTACTTCTTACCAAGATGATATGTTTGATACAAACTCATTCAAAACAAGAGATGAAAGGTCGGTGATAGGCACATCCATATTTGAGAGGGAAAATTCATTATTTTGAGCCAATGTTTAATAAATGGTAAGAAACTACTTTCTGTGATTTGACAAAAAATATGTTTCTTTTCCCTGAATTCCAAATACCTTTATAATCTCAGAGAATACAAAGCAGGATCAAAACAATTTACTTACATCTGCTTTCAACATAAACTCAGTACCCTCAGATCTCATTCTGTACTTCCTAAAATACCATGAAGCCCACACCCGGGTACTCAGTCTGAGAATGCATATATTCCTTGATGTCCACTGGAAATCTGTAATATTTAAATCATGGCACTCTTGGCTGGGGAAAGTTGAAGAGAAATTAAGAGCATAAAGTTCTCCCTGGAGAATAAAGGAAGAGGGCGAGATGAGAAGCAAGGGACAGATTTCCCCCCAGCATGCTGGGAAGGAATAGAGTATTTAGTCTTCTACACCTTGTCCATCTAGTGTGGGCCTGGGATGGATGCCCTGGGGAGACATATCAGGCAGTGTCACCGTCCATACAGACAGAACACTGGAGACTGGACTCTACCAAGACATGGGCAGGGAAGCTCCCCTGGGATGGGATGCAGCTGGGCAAATGGCAGCAGAGAATTGGACACCTAAGGCCTGAGGAATGAAGCAAAAATTGGTTCCCTGAGCCTAGAGATGGTATGTTCAAAGAACCACTCCCTTGACAGAGGCTGTGGCTCTGTGAAAGGGCTTCAGCCAAGCCACAGGCAGTCAGCAAAGAGGGAGGTGAGTGAACCCATCCCTGACCTCACTCTCCACCCTCCCTCTGCCCTACCACTGTCAGTCTGACAGATCAACCAGAAGGCAGAGGGCAGCCCTGGAATCAGCTTCCCAGGAGAAAGCGGACTCGAAGGCAGCACAAGATATCAGCACCAGCGGCTTTTTATTTTATTTTTGATACTGGGGATTGAACCCAGGTGCATTCTACCTCCAAGATGCACCCCCAGTCCGCTTTTATTTTGGATTTTGAAACAGCTATGAGTCACTATGTTGTCATACTAAGTTGCTGGGACTGGTTTGGAACCTGAGATCCTCCTGTCTCAGCCTCCCAAGTATGGGATTACAGGCATGTGCCACCATGCCCAACTAACTTTTAATATTTAATCCTGGAGAGGAAATATTTCATAATGTTATATAAAATGTTAATGACCTTATTGGGGAATAAAACATAATATCTTTTTCCAGAAGAACATTTAACAGTATACTTGGACAAAGAACTACATATGTGTACACACACTGAATTATTTTCATAAGCAAAATAAAAGTCAAATTATAAAATGAAAAATTTTTAAGATAAATTGCAACAATAAAGTGTAAGATTATACAGAAGTATAGGTAACTTTATAATTCTGTAACCAGCTTCCCTTTCCCTGCTATTAAGCAATACAATCTATCCAGTTACGTATTATACCATATGAGGAACTTTAAGGAAATGAAGAAAGAAAAGAGTAAAACAAGAAAAGACAGACAGCGAAGTGGAAAAAGTAGTTGAGCATCTTCCCCACAATGTAGTTCTGGAAAGTCTGTTAATTCCTAGAAGCAGGAATCCAAGGATCCCTGTTCTCCACCTGCTCTCTGACCATTTTAGTGGTAACGCTTTCCTCTTCTGAAAACTTGCAGGAAACGAGACACTGAAAACCTCTTTCCACAACCAGTGAAGCTGTTTTGGATCTCGATTCCCACTCTCTGCCCATTACCCAGCCTTCCTCGCCTCTCCTATGAATGGACGAGGCTCCTTTCTGTAGCCAGGGAACTCAGGTCACGGGTCATCTAGAGACAGTCTTTATGTGGTCAACATCATGGCCAGTCTCTGCCGAAGAGCCTCCTTTCCCGCTCTCCAGACCCCGCCACACATATGTGGCATGTCCTGACCTGTGCAGAGGATAGCTACTAGCACCTGAAAACATCGAAACCATTTATCCTCTGACCTGTCATGTTGAATACCATCTTAAGAGCATCTTTCTTACCTTCTCTTATCCTTTCCTCCTTCCCCCTTTTCAACAGACATGTATTTCACCAACATGTTCTGAGCACCAGAATGCTAGCCACTGAAAGATGATGAAGATACAAAATACTAAATTAGGATCCCTGATCTTGAACAGTACACAGTGCAGCGGAAGAGAAAGACATCATCACACATCCTTTCTCACATCCTGAAATTCAGCATAACATATTTGGTACACAAATTACCATATGCATGAAACATACTGTCACATGCACACACACAAACACATACACACACAGTCTGACCCTGAGAGATCTCTGGTCTCTTGGGGAAGGAGCCTCCCCCACTTACCACACTCTCGCCTGGCATTTTTCCTATGTCTTTCAACAGGTTTTTAGAAGTTGAACATATGCAAGAATGCCAACTCAGAGGGGACAGACACAAGCTTATCCCAGGACGAGGGTTATCAGTGGTAGGATTTGGTAACCAGCTCTAGAAGAGAGGGAAGGAAGTCAGTAAAGGGATGGTATGTGAACATGAAATTATAAAGATGTGCAAGAAACTAAGTACCAAGATTCCCTTCAAGGTTACTGTCTTCTCAGTTATTTTTCACTAAAAGCCACCTTTTGGAAACAGACCATAGATTTAATATTTGGAAACACATTTTGTAAAGACAATTAATACAGAAGAAAACCATTTCTTTGTGTAGTCACCTCTTTCAAAAGCACCTGCTTCCCAGGTCACATATTTCTCCAGATCTATTAGAATCACTTGGGGAACTTTAAAAACCATCAGGTTCAGGCCTAAACCAGACCAATTAAACTGGAATCTCAGGGGTGAGCCCAGGCAGCTTTACAGTTGAAAACTCCCCCGCTGACACTCACGTGCAGCCATGATTGTACATGATAGATATATATTTAGACATATAATTATTGTCACATGCCTATCATCCCTTAGCAAAAGGAAACTATTATAAGCAATTTTTGATAATGTCATTGTCAAGAATTTATTATAATGACAAACAGTTATAGCTTTAAAGTTCTTTAAAAATAAAAGTGTTTTAGGTTTTTTTTATCATATCTACATTTGAATAAAATATACAAGCTTTTTGAATGTTTAATGATAAAATGAATCTCCTAGAAAAACAGCAAAGTCTTGGTGAGCAGATGGAGCTTGGGCCAGAATACTGATGCAACATTTTTATTCAAGTTACTCCTTTCCTCCTCCCACATCCTCTTTTTTACCTCTTCTATTCTCTATCTGGTCCTATTGTACAGAATTTAGATAATTTAGCAATTTGAAATACAAGTAAGTTTGAGTAATGCTGATTAAGAAGAACTCCCAAGTTTCTTTCATCTAAATATTCACTCATTTCATGACAAGGTGCATTTTACAGTAAAAATACAAGCTGGATTTGCACTAGGTGCAGGACCGCTACCGAGATCAGATCAGGCAGTGTCCGTCTCTAAAGGTATGCCTGCAAGGTATGGAAACCCAGACTAGCTCTGGCATGTAAACTACTGAAAATGTTCTTGTTAACTGGGCAACATGTTTTCTAAAGGTGCAGCATCCACTTTGTTTCTATCACTTGTCAGAGTTAAGCATAAATAATGTACAAACAAACACACTGTGCCAGTATAAAATGTAATATTTGTTTATGAGACACTTCCAGAATCTGACAGTGGCCCTCTGTTAACAATATTTAGGCCATAACCATATTGGCCCAATTTAAAAAAAAAAATTCTTAAGCTTTGGGTGATGATAAATAGCTTTAAAACTTTTCCTGTATTTTGTTTCTAATCTCAGATAAAATCAGGCCAGAGTTACTAATTTTAATGACCATAATGTCCCAGTAAAATATAGACAAGAAGAACAATAAACTAAGAACCTGTTGTATTTGCTTAATCCTGGCCTGCCTAGACTTTGGGATTTTGAAAAGTAATAAAACATCCCCCAAAATGTTAGAAAGTAAAACAGAATTCCCATTAATTGTTGAATCTTGCCAGGGCAGGACATTAAATGGAAGGAAAAACTATATCCACTACTATCGTTACATCATTATATCATATAAACACCAAAAGTGTAAGAAGTACAGAATCTCTCAATAATGGATGATTTTATTAAGAAAATACACTTAGTGACATTTTTTTCTGGAATATATCATTTTACTGCAATCCAGTAAAAATGTCAGTAAAATGAGCCATTGAACAGTATTCCAGAACCACTGTCTTGAGAGTGCTCATCTAGTCCCAAGCTTAATGTCCAAGAGACCTCTGCTTGCAGATATCTGGATAGAGATTATCTTCCAGCCCATTTAAAGGGTGCCGAGCATACCGACAGCAAATCAGAAAGGAGCATTTCTCCATCCAGTTCAGAATTCACAGTTCTACCAGGGATTTCAATAACATTGGTCACTTAAGAGTTAATTTCCTCAAAGATTACACCTCTGTAAAGTCACTGTGTGTTTGTTTGTTTGAAGTAAAAGCTTAGACAGTGACCCCAAACCCAAAACCTGATCCCTGTGAATCAGAAAAAGAATCCATGGCCTGCCACTCTTGTGAGTCAGGCTATGCCGTATTGCATATGATGTTACGTATTTAGCTAACCCATGGTCAGACTCCCTTATCTTACAAGATTATTTGTTACATGATATTCAGGATGAGGAATAAACACTTTCTTATTCATGTTCTACATTCACAGAATTATAAACCTCTAATCTGCTATGCCTGAGATAAATGTAGTGCTAATAAATAAATATGTACTCCCTAACTGGGCAAATGTATCTGTGAAACTACCTGATATTTTTTTCAGTTTTTACAATGACATTCGGATTGCTTTTTCTAAAGCAAATATTTTATTTCAAAAGTCTGATTTACTTTAAAGCACTAAGAAAATCCTACAAATGAGCATACTCTAGATTTGAACTACGGATTTTAAGTTAAAGGCAAGTGGTCTAAGTTTTCATTCATTGCAGCTTTTGCTTAAAAGTAATCTCCAGTAAAGAGCAAAAATAGCTTTGTTAATAAATCTTTTCTTTTTCTTAATTGATATGTCTCTGCTTTTTTCTTTAATAATATCAAACCTACAGTTGCAGTTCAGGAAATATTAATGCAAATATACAAGTGAATTTCTCCCAGCTTTCCAGTGCCCTCTCTCCAATGGTGATCATGGACTTTAATTTCTTTGAAATTTTTTACAGAGAATAAATGAGTCTCAGAATAGTTAGTAATGGAAGAAAATCTTACAGGTAATTTTTCCCTTCTCCAATGTTAAAGATAACAGAAAACAACAAGAAGACAAGTGCATAGAAAAAAGCTCTCAGAGGGATTCTGTACAGGCAACAGGAAGAATTAAGCAGGCAGAGTAGCAAAGGAATGATAAACTTCTCCTTCATGGGTTCAATCCCAACCACCATACCAAAAGAAAAGGAAAATTCTCACTCAAAATCCTAAAAAGCTTTGTAGTAAAGTACTATATCTGGAAAAAGAATAGCACAGCTTTACCAGTTTGTAGCAAACAGGAATCCTGGCTTGGTCTATTTGTACTGCTAGAGAAAGCTAGAGCAAAAAACCTGAGACTGGGAAATTAATAAAAAGCAGAAATTTATTTTTCACAGTTCTGGAGGCTGAAAACTCCAAGATCAAGGCATAGACAGGTTCATCCTCTGGTGAGGGGCTGGTCTCTGCTTCCAAGATGCACCTCCTCATTACACCCATTAGAAAAGGCCCCGCTAGTTCCCTTCATCCCTTTCACAAGGCACCAGTCCCATCCTTGAGAGCAGAGCCCTTGTGGCCTAATGGCCTCCTAAGGTCCCACCTCTTAATATTATTGCTTTAGGGACTTAAGTTTCAACATGAATTTTGGAGTGGATATAAACATTCAAACAATAGCAAATTTTCTCTGTCCATGCTCAACAGGAAGCAAGGCAGTAAGCATCAGTGTGCCCTGGTCAAATAGACCCCAAGAAGAGGCTTTGTGCCAATACTTATTGTTAGCCTCCTCTCGCTTCTTTTTCTTCTGTTTCAGTTGTTATTCCCAACATTCCTTCCTTTCTTTGGCTTAAGTGAGATTTTAACCTGTGGGGGCCCAGAGGTAATAGAGGCTGGCGGTGACCCCATGACCCTGAGCAGCCACCGACACCGTGCACCCAGCACAGTTGCGGGTACACGTGGACCCTGCACAGTCATGGGTGCACATGGTCCCCACACCTTGCCAGTGCGCACACCTCTCATATCATAGCGGGTGAGCCGCGAATCTCGCACATGTGCACTGCACAGTTATATGCAATGATTCAGCAAAGTGTAACAGGCGTGTGCAATGACTATGCAAAGTGTAACAGGCGTGTGTCATGACTGAGAAAAGTGTAACCCACATGTCCACATCCCGTGATGTGGGCGTGTACCATTTTTGCAGAACCTTATATAAGGAATGGATCTGCAGAATAAAGTTGCTGTTCGCTGTTTGTTCTCCTCCAGATGGTGGCTCCACGTGCTTTCTTCATCCTAGGGATCAGGCCCCCTGACACCTACAGAGGATTGTTTGATGTTGATTGCACAGTATACTTAAGCAGAGTATTTTGAATATTTGAAGTTCAGAATAATCTTGAGAAATTTAATCTAATCATTTTATGTCTCAAGGAGACATATAGCCACCTTAAGAAAGAAATGGTTTCCCCAGGCATGGTGGCACACACCTGTAATCCTAGTACTTGGGAGGCTGAGACAAGAGGATTATAGTTTAGAGGCCAGCATGCAGTAATATAGCAAGACCCTGTTTCAAAACTTTTAAAAAAAAATTAAAAGGTCTAGGGGTGTATCTCAATGGTAGAATGCTCCTGGATTCAATCCCTACTACCACACAAAAATGATAATAATAATAATAATAATAATAATAATAGTAGTAGTAATAGAGAAAGTGAGCAACAAAGAGAATTTTCATAAGCAAATTCAGAGAAAAAAGATAATTTTCATATGCAAATTCAGAGAAAATTGTAAAATTTCTTTCCCTAAAGCATTGATGGGTACTGTGGGAAACAGGAATTTTTTTTTTTTACTGCTGATTGAGCTCAGGGGTGTTCTACCTCTGAGCTAGATCCACAGCCCTATTTTTTTGTTGTCTGAAACAGAATCTTGCTAAATTGCTGATGCTGGCCTTGAACCTGCAATCCTCCTGTCTCATCCTCTGACATACTGGAATTACAGGCATGCATTAACTGTGTCTTGTGCAGCAGGAATTTTGCAGAAGACACTAGAAGAAGGAGTTCTACTCTAATATTTGAGTAATGTGTAAGTTTTATGAAGAGAAACAAAATGTCCACCACAATATGCATACAACAGAAATCCCTGTATTTGAAAGATTCATCTTGAAAGAATCCTAAAGACAGAACTTTCTGTGCTAACTGTTGCAAGCTCTGATTCAGGTTGTGACTGGGTCAAAGTATCTGATGTCTTAGGTCTGACCTGGGATGGTGCAAGACCTGGATGAGGCACACCAGGATGACAGACAAGGAAGAGAACCAGGTCTTGACCTATGTCCTGCTCTATTCTCTTCTAAGAATTGCTTTAGTACTCTAGACAGGAAGAATAAGCTGTTACCATGAGAGGTTCACTAGCTGTAACTGTATTTAAGTTACTTCAAACTATATTTAAGTTAGTTAACTTCAACTCTGTTTAAGTTAGTTCAAAACTGTATTTAAGTTAGTTCAATAGTTGTATTGAACTATTACCTTTTGGCTAACTGGATGTAATTTAATCTATAGTCTAAAAATCACTTTCTTCAAGTTAAAAGTGAACAAATAAATACACAAATAAATTTAAGATGTTTATGAGTGCTATGCAATAAAAGGAGAGAGTATTATCAGAGAACAATGGAGAAAATGGGGAATGTACTTTAGATTGAGTGGTTAGGAAAACCCTTGGAAGTAATAGTTAAGCTGAGTTTTATAAGAGCTCAGAGACAGATGAGGGGATCGTTCAGATAGATATAGATGGATAGATGATAGATAGATAGATAGATAGATAGATAGATGATAGATAGATAGAGTCAGCCAGAGATCAATAATGCTGGTTAGAGAATCAGGGATCAGATCTATGATCATAAGGCAGATTCTAGGCAGGACGTATCTAAGAAGTTTCAAAAGCAAGGAGAAACTCAGCCAGTCAAGGAACAGAGCAAGGTCATGAGGGAACTCAAAGACAAGCAGGGGAAAGTATAGTGAATGGAGACTGTGGCCAGATGCAGCAAGACGAGGTCAGGGGTCACAGTAAGAAGGACCTTATAGGCCATGGCAAAGGGTGGAGGCTACATTGTCTGTGTGATGGGAAACCTATGAAGGGATTTCAACAGGAGACTGATATGATTTAACCACTGTGGCTGCTCTGAGGGGAATGGGTTTATGAGGAGACAATAACTAGGAAGACCAATTAGGAATTTATCACAGTAGAGATAAACTCCATAGAAAAAGAAGCCGATGATGGATTAGCATAAGGTGACAGCAGTGGTGATGGGGAGAAAAAGATGGACTACAAATGTCTTTTGAAATGCAATGACATTGACAGGAGTTGGTCATCCAATTAGCCGTACAGGTGAGTGGGCAGCAGTGGTGGGAGGGACCCCAGTCAGCAGACTTGAGCTTGCAGGGGTTGAAGGGACATCAACCAGGGCTTCAATCAGATGGTCCCAAATCCACCAGTACAAGCTAGTCAAAAAGTTTCTCCTCCACAAAGGAACTCAAATGGGGACTATTTCTATTAAGGCGTGCACTTTCTGAAATAGTCCATAAATTTCAAGGGCTTATTGGTGTGGTATTGGTATTGCCTAGTTCTTTGAGGGCCCCTCATCCTTGTTTTCATGGTTAAGTATTACTAATTTGGGGTTTTATTTATTATTAGTAGTAGTAGTAGTAATAGTTCTGGGGATTGAATTCAGGGGCATCCTACCTCCAAGCTACACCTCCAGCACCTTTTATATTTTAACTTTTTATTTTGAAACAGGATCTCACTAAGTTGCTGAGTGTCTTGCTAAAATTACTGAGGCTGGTCTTGAACCTGCAATCCTCCTGTCTCAGCTTCCCAAGTACCATGATTACGGGCATGTACCACAGTACCCGGCTTAATTTGGGGTTTTTAGAGTTAAATAAGTAATTGCTTTCTTTTCCCCATACCTTAAACCAACAAGAAAACCAATTTTTTGGAACCAAAATTAGATAAGATAGGTATATAGATAGAGATATATAGATAGATGATAGATGGATGAGATAGGTGATTGATAGAAAATAGATAGATGATAGATAGATAGATAGATAGATAGATAGATAGATAATAGATAGATGATAGATAGATAGATGATAGATAGATAGATAGATAGATAGATAGATAGATAGATAGATCCAGCAGAGATCAATAATGCTGGTTAGAGAACCAGGTCATCAGGCAGGCTGACACTCCCCCACCGACCACCCCCACTCCAGCCTTCAGAAAGCTGACTGGAAGAAGTATAGGTGTTCAGAGCAGCCAAACCTACCTGCTCACTGTCTTGCACTAGCCCAGGACAGAGAAAGAAGCAGAAGGAGGGAATCCACATTGCTTGTCTTTTCATTTGGCACCATTCCACTGGGAAACAAAAAACCAGTGGAGGCCAGACCTTTGTCATGCTCAAGTATCATGCTTCTGCTCTACAGAATACAAATATTCCTGGAAATAGCACTGAACAACAGGTTAGATGCAAAATGACCAGAAGTCTCTTCCTGGTCCCACCATTCATGCGGTGTGCTCTTGGGCAGTGATTCAAACACTGCTATGTAATAAGGGTGATGATAATAAAAAAGAAATGTTTTAGAAATTAGTAAAAGGAATGGGCTTATTTTTGTATCTTCAGGAGAATGAGGCTCCTTAGCCCTTCCCTAGGTCGTTCCAACTTTCAGGTACTGTTTCTTCACACACAACATGACAAGGTATACTTGTATGTTTTTTCTTGGAAGTGGAACTCTCTTCAGACATCATCTGAGTTGGAAGAAAAATGTGAAAAACCTACTAAAGCTGAGCTACCTTGGGAGGTTGGCCTGGAGTTCCAAGGATCCTCAGAGACATCTTAGCCCTCCAACGAGCACAGTTTCTTCTTTCCCAGCATGCCATGAGCCTTGGGATGCAACTCACTCACTTCTTAATAATGAAGTGGCCACGACGAGTCTGAGAACTAGACAGTGGTTCTTCCCTTTGACAGTGTATTGAAAGGAACACAGCTGTTGATTATCAGCACCAAGTAGAAAAGTCAGGAAGTAAACATGTGGGCAGATGAGAACTCTCCTTAAATGTCGAAAGATGAGAATTACCAAGGATCTACCTGACCGATAGTGAAAACTTGAACAGAACTAAACTTCATTTCATTTCATTCATCAGTTCCCTAGATTATTTTTCTATAAATGTCTGCTATTTCTATTCTATTGACTTGCTTCTTTTTGACTTCTATGTTTGATGAACTCCATTCTGATACGAAGTCTTTTGCTGTTCTCCAGGAATACTTGGAAAAAATAACATTTTACAGATATACGCAAACAAAATGAAGAGTACAGAGCTGCAGGGAACACTGAAGATCCTGGACTCAGGACCTCGCTTCCTTCAAATGTTGGTTTAGTCCTGCACTGAATTCAGCCGCAATGTTCTATTATATGATAAAACATCATTTAACAGGAAGTTATACTCTTTTATGTTATGTTTGCATTTCATTTTCATACTACCTTTTAGAAAATAAGTGCTAAGTAGAAGCAGAACAGGTATTTTAATTACTCATGAGTCATTTGCTCTCACGTAATTTAATATCCACAGATCTTTAATATTTATAGCACATGTTGAAAGGATTTAACATATGTAGTGATCTTCACCAAGTAACTTTATACTCTTCTTGAATACAAAGATATAAATTTTGTCACCATTTATGCAACCTGCTAAAAATCTTGCTATTAATTCATGTGAATGAGCTTTTCCTCTAACATTTTAATTAAAACACAAATGCTTTGCACACTTTGATCTGCAAAATCCTACACACAAACTTTTTAAAAAATACTGACTGATCAGTTGGATAACAGGGGACTTCTTTGTAGTAAGATGTTTTCTAATACCTGAAAATTCCCACAAAATAATTATTTGTGTGTGAAATCCTAGTTAAGATCTCAGTAACCATCACACTACAAGGTTCTCAATGATAATAGCATTCTCTTCATATTCCTGTGTATACCCAAATATGCTCTAATAATAAAAAGGAATAGAAATGTGCAGGGGTGAATAAGTAATTTGAGCCTAGACAACAAGAGAAAAGCTTTCACAAAGGAGTGAATTCAACACAAATAAAGAAGCAGTCCCATTGGAATATGTACTAGAATATCACCATGAAAATTACGTATAACTCAGGATTTTGACAAGAGTTGCTATTCAAAGCAGAATACTTTGACCATCAGTTATAATGAATTTTCAACCCTTAAATCTAAACTATTCCAAAGCTTTCTATAGTAATACAACTAATTCAGAATGTTGTCATGTATTTTGAAAAATTACATCCTAATGTAATTTTTAAATTTTTATTAATTCTTTAATTGGCTAACTTTTTTCTCTACAACATTAGCAAAAATAGTAAGAGTAATACAATAAAATATTACAGTGTTTCAATGTTCTCCAAAATCTTACCAAAAAACTACAACAAACCACATCTTTTGTTCTTCTGAAACCTTCTTTATAGGCAATTTTTCAGCAGTGTCATTTTGTTATAAATAATTATAACACTATATGTTATTTCACCATCTAGTTTTCTTCATACTACTGAGAATATATCAATAATTGTGGGGTATTAGAAGGCAAAAAATAAAGATTTTTCTATATCCATTTTTCAAAACAGAAGTGTGCATTTTCCTAAAGAAATGAAAGAAAAATGTTTGATTAACTGACACTCAGAAATCATTCCTGAGCAATCTGTTAGAATTTCTTTCCCTTTACAATGTTTTCTGTTCTATCCTATCAAGAACTATGAATCATAATTTCTGGCAGCTAAAACCAAAGGGGGGTGAGAGTCTATTAGCATCCTAAAAATATGCATGTCCTAATGCTCTCTTAAAATATGTCTGCAAAGAGATGTTTCAGATTTTCTCAGCCAAGCAAAATGACATTAACTAAGACCCTGGCATGAAGATTTGCTTATTTTAGTTTGCTTAACAATGTAACCATAGCACAAAAATATTGCTACTCAATGGCAGATAAGTTATTCTCTCACATCCTGACCTATTGCTTGTTAACATCACATGATAAATGATCAAATCACTTGTGATCAGTAATAATTTTGATCCTCCACTTATGAAGACAAAAAACTAAAGGTATATTATAATTAGTTCTTTTCAGGATAAGAGAGCATTACTTCTTTCTGTTTCAAAGCAGTCTGGTTAAAATCATTTAGCCCAATTCAGGAATAATTGGGAATAATTAACATTTTAAATCATGACAGCATAATGTGTCTACATAAGTAGCTGATAAATTTCTGAAAAATTCAAAAGTGATACTAATATGTTTCTTGCATTCAGCAGTCCGCGAGGAAATTTGACTTTATTTGCCTTTTCCCTTAGAAAGTTTACTACAGGATTCCAGGAAGAATTTCCTAAAAGGAAAAAACATCTGACAGTATATTTAGCTGACTCTGAGTAAAGGATGAGGAGGACACAGAGGTCAGACTGAGTCAAAAGAGGATGTCTTGTTATTCTGATGTTACACCTTGGAGGCAAAGGCCTAATACCTTTCCAGAAAATAAAAAGCAACAAATGAATACTTTTCTCTGCTAGCGACAGTAGGAGTACAAGGGTCATGTAATTGCATCTCTTGTTGCATTGTTTCACCCATTTCCTCATTTTTTAAAAAATAGAAAACAGCAAATTGATCAAAGAAACACTGCCACCTGTTTTATTTCATGCAACAAGCATGCATGTATACTTCCCAAAACATAATATTCTTTAAACAAGATAAAATGGAAATGTTTGATGAATTTAGTAAGAAAGTCCAAGGAAATTTAGTAGCAAAAATACATAAAAAAGAAACAAAGAACAGAAAGAATTCTGCAAACAACTCTAACTGTAATACGAGAAAAGATAGAGAACTGGAAAGAAAAAGTGACTTCAAACAGGGCTGGGAGAATAAATCTCAATTAACAGTTGAGGAAACAAGGACAAAATATTGAGTACCAGCAAAAGAAATCTTGGCATTTTCTGCTAGGATAATACCTACAAACCAAATTTGCATTTACTCTATTAGACCAATATTGTCAAAGGATGCTTCCTGAAACATGGAATTCAACTGTATGATTACTATATTTTCCAAAATGTATATTATGTGTATATAGATATAGATATAGATATAGATATATAGTCAAAATAGAATTTCATAATAAAAAAGTTGGGATATACTGAGGTAAGCAGTGTTTAATAGATTTCTTTATTGAGGGACATTTCAGTCTTTAATATTCTTTTTTTTTTTTTTTGCGGTACCGGGGATTGAACCCAGGGGCGTTCTACCTCCACGCTATGCCCCCGGCCCTATTTTTTATACTTTTATTTTGAAACCGGGTCTCACAAAGTTGCGGAGGGCCTCACTAAGTAGAGAGAGAGACACAGAGAGAGAGAGAGAGAGAGCTGAGGCTGGCCGCGAACCCGGATCCTCCGGTCTTCGCCTCCCAAAGTACTGGGATTACAAGCGTGCGCCACCACGCCCGGCTTCTCAGTCTTTAATATTCTAATGAAACACATGCCATGTTTCTCAGACTTTATATGTATGTGTGTTCATGTATATACATATGGTGTATGTGTGCGTGTGTGTGTGTGTGTGTATGGCAACTCTAAGGAATGATAGCCCATAAAATGGAGACTGGAACATCCCAAGAAATTTTCTCTTTCATTATACAAAATGCAGACCTGATACTAAATAGGGGAGATAATTGATTTTCTTTCATTCATCAATTTAAAATTTTCCTCATTTTCTAGATGGATGCTTTCTATATATTTACCTATTCCATTTCTGAGAACAGAACCCTCTTGGCCAGCCCACCTCCCAACACTGTTGCATTGGAAATGAATCTTCCAACACCTATTTTTTAAACCACAGCAATCAGCAATAGTACTAAATGAGCACAAAACATTTTGTTGTGGTAGAAAATAGGAAGTCCTCAAAGAATAAGAAAGTGTCAGAAGAACACAGCTCAAGAGGGTCCCATTGGCCACATCTGTGCATCAAATCAATGATAACAGCTCATGTATTATAGCTCATGAAACAAAATAAAAATCCATTAAGCCCACACAACTTTAAGTAATTTTAAAAATATGGTACAGTTGACATAAACTAGGAGGTAGAAGTTGAGGAACAGTAAAGGAAAAGGGCGAATGCTAATGTCTTGCAAGTTAAAGGCAAGAGATGCTGTGAATTCATGGTGCAACAAGATAGCAAAGTTTAATGTGTTGTGGAAAGTAAAGAAATGAGCAGAGGCAGAATTGTGAATATAATTATATTAGGATGAAGCATAGGAAAACAAGATATAAATGGTCTAAATCCCCATGTATTACATCAGAAAGTTCATGGGGGGAAATAGCAATATAATCATATTATTTACAAATATGTTTTTCAAAAGTCACTAAGATTCAATGACTTGAGGATCACTGCATTTAATACAAACCTAACTGCACTATTTGATCTTTTAAATTCTACGTTGATAAGGGATACATATTCATACAAACTTCTGCTTCTTTCTGAAGTCATTATTTTTTAGCATCTCTAAAAGGTCTCAGCCTTTGGGTGATTGATTTTCAGACTTCCTAATGATTCAATGTGAGTGCCATAAGATTATTATGTTCCTAAAAACAATTATCAGCTTCATACTTGCTCAATTTGCCTCAATCAAGCTTTGATTTTTAATAATTTTACTTCGAATAATCTAATAAATCCTGAGCAATAAGAACGATGCTGGCAGCATCACGATACCTGATTTCAAATTATACTACAGAGCTATAGTTACTAAAACAGCATGGTATTGGCACAAAAAAAGACATATAGACCAATGGGATACAATAGAAGATACAGAGACAAATTCTCACACTTATAACCAGTTGATTTTTTACAAAGGTGCCAAAAATATATGCTAGAGAAAAGACAACCTTTTCAACAAATGGTGTTGGAAAACCTGGATGGCCATATGCAGAAAAATGAAGCTAGACCCCTATCCCTCATCCTGCAAAAGGCAATTCAAGATGGATCAAAGGCTTAGAAATTAGAAAAGAAATTTGCAATTACTAGAAAGAAACATAAGGCCAACTCTCCAACATATAGGCACTGATAGAGACTGCCTCAATATGACTCCTAAAGCTCAAGAAAAAAAATCCAGAATCAATGAAAAAAGTGGCATCCAATTTAAAAGCATGTGTATAACAAAGGAAACAACCAAGTGTCTGAAGAGAAAGTCTATGGAATGGGAGAGAAACTTTGCCAGCTATTCCTCTGATATAGAACTAATATCTAAAATATACAAAGAATTTTAAAAAGTTAACACACACACACACACACACACACACACACACACACACACACACACCCTATTCAAAAATGGGCAAATGAGCTGAATAGAAACTTCTCAAAAGAATAAATACAAATGGCCAACAAATACATAGTTTTTTAAAGTGTACCATCACTAGCAGTCTAGCAATCATGGAAATGCAGATCAAGACATTGAGATTCCGCCGGGCGTGGTGGTGCACGCTTGTAATCCCAGTACTTTGGGAGGCGGAGACCGGAGGATCCGGGTTCGCGGCCAGCCTCAGCTCTCTCTCTCTCTCTCTCTCTCTCTCTCTATCTATCTCTCTCTACTTAGTGAGGCCCTCTGCAACTTCGTGAGACCCGGTTTCAAAATAAAGTATAAAAAATAGGGCTGGGGGTGTAGCGCAGAGGTAGAACGCCCCTGTGTTCAATCCCCGGTACCGCAAAAAAAAAAAAAAATTGAGATTCCATCTAACTCTAGTTAGAATAGCAGTCACCAAGGATACAAACAATAATAAATGCTGGTGGGGTGTGGGGAAATAAACTGATACACTGTTGAGTTCAACCACTATGGATATTGGTATAGAAGTTCCTAAAAGACTAGGAATGGAACTACCATATGACCCAGCTATACCACTCATCAGTATCTTTCCAAAAGAATTAAAATTACAGTACTATAAAACTTGCATAAGCCATATTTATAGCAGCACAATTTACAATAGCCAAATTATGGAAACCAATCTAGGTGTCAGCAACAGATGAACAAATAAAGAAAATGTGATATATACATATAATGGAGTTCTACTCAGCCATAAAGAAGAACAAATTTATGTCATTGTAGGAAAATGGATGGAAGTTGAAAGAATTATACTTTTAGATCAGTCAATCTCAGAAAACCAAAGGTCATATATTGGAGGTCATATAGTAGAAGCCGGAGAGAGGAGACAGACCAGTAGAATTGTGGAACAGGGAGAAAGGGAGAAGAAGGGGAAAAGGAGTCTTCAGGAAGGAAACAGATGAAATAAGGTTATGTTCATAGGTGAAGGCATCACTACCAATTTCACTAACATGTTCCGGGGTGGGGGTGGAGAGGGAGCCAGAAGGAAACACACACCATATGATGTGTGCATACATAAATGTATCACTTTGCATCTCACTACGTTGTATAATTACAGTGCTGCACTAATGAAAATATTAAAAAGGAACCCGGCATGGTGGTACATGCTTGTAATCCCAGTACTTGGGAGGCTGAGACAGGAGGATTGCAGGTTCGTGGCCAGCCTCAGCTACATTGTGAGGCCCTCCACAACTTAGTGAGACCCTTTTGAAAAATAAAGAATAAAAAATAGGGCTGTGAGTGTAGCTCAGAGGTAGAATGCCCCTGGGTTCAATCTCCAGTACCACAAAATATATATGTATATTAAAAAGAATCTTTGTGTGCTTATTTTTTTGCTTTTTTATTTTATTTTTTAAATTAATATAAGGTAAACTTTTAACATGTAATCCCTATGAGTATTAAGAATGAACAGATTAGTGTGAACACCATCTCAATAAAGATAGAAATAGTTCTCTCTTCAAAAACCTGCTCATGCTATTCTTTTGTGATGATCTCCCCCAATTCCTAATCTCTGACAACCACACTTCTGTTCTCCATCACTAAGCTTTTGCTTTTTGAAAATGTCACATAAATGGACTCATAAAGTATGTAACTTTTTGAGACTGAATACTTTGACTCAGCATAATGCCTTTAAGATGTATCCAGATTGTGCCATCATTAATTTATTCCTTTTTGTTGCCCAGTTGCTATAAACATTCATATGTAGGTTTTGGGGAAACATAAGTTTTCATTTTCTTAGGAAAAATACCTAAGTGTAGAAATGTTGGGTCATACAATAAGGATATATTTAGCTTTACAATAAGCCACTGAACTGTTTTATAAAATAATTAAACCATTATGCATTTTCTGAGAGATATATACAGTTCCAGTTCTTCCACTTTCCAATCACCACAAAGTATTGCCAGTATTTTTTGTTTCAGCAATTTTAATATCTATTTACTAATATCTTTCGCTATGAAATATGATGCTAACTTGTGAATGACCTTTATCAAGGTGAAGGACTTTCCGTCAGTTCCTGATTTGATGAAAGCTTTTATGTATGAATATTGAATATCAAAGAATATTTTGTGTTTGTTCATTAATTGATATATTTTTTCTTAAGATTGTTAGATTTCATAGATTACCAATTCTATGACAACCTTTCATTCATAAAATAAACACAACTTGGACAAATTATATGCTGTATACATTGCTGTATTTAATTTGCTAACATTTTGATGATTTTGCATCTGTTTTCATGAGAGATATTGATCTGCAGTTTTCATGTTTCATCCTTGTGGTTTTTCTATCACAGTAATGCTCATCCTGTAAAATGACTTAGGAAGCGTTTTCTAATCTCCAGGCTGTAGGGAGACCTGGTTTTATTTCTTCTTTATATATGTGGTAAAATTAGCCATAAAATCATCCAGTCCTGAAGATTTTTTTGCAAGTATTTAATAATGGATTAAGTGGTTTAATAATTATAGAGCTATTATGGTTACCTATTTCATCCTAGGAGAGTTTTTAAAGCTTTTGGTTTTGAAAAAAAGTATTAACTTCACCTAACTTATTGAATTATGCACATTCATTTATTCATAGTATTCCCTTTTATCTTTTTTATGTCTACAGAGAGTATGATAACATCTATCACCCATCTTTCATTCCAGATATAAGTAATTTGTGTCTTCCCTCTTTTTTAGTTTCTCCTTCTTCAATACATCAATTTCATTGATCTTTTTAATGATTCAGTCTTTCATTCCATTGATATTTTCTGCTTCCTATTTCTGATGCTACTGATTTCTGCTTCACATTTATCACTTTCTACTTCTATTTGCATTGACTCTATTTCCCAGTGTTTCTGGTTTCTTTAGACACTCACTATATTGATTTGCATCTTTCCTGTTTTCAAATCAAGGGATTTGACACTATACACCTTCCTCTGAGCACAGCTTTAACAGCATCTCACACATTGGACTGTTATACTTTCTTTTTTCTTGCATTCAAAATATTTACAATTCCTCTTGAGTCTTTGTCTTTAACACAAGGATTGTATAGAAATATGTTATTTAATCTCCAAGTGTTTGGAGATTTTTCCTGGTTTTTTATTTCTAATTAGGTTCCATTATGTTCAGAGAACATATTTTGTATGATTTATGACCCAGGATATGCTTGTCTTTGTAAATGTTGTATGTATGCTTGAAGAGAATGTATAATTGTCTGTTGTTTGGGGAGTGCTCTGCTTATGTTATTTAGATCCAGTTAGTTCATAATGGAAATCCTTGATGTTTTTTATTAATTCATTTTCTATTAATTCATAAGAGAGGAGGATTGAAATCTCTCCTATAACTACAGGTTTGTTATCACTCCTTTCAATACTGTCAATTCTGATTATGTCTTCTGAAGCACTGTTTTTTGATCATATACTTTTAGCAGGGTCAGATTCTCTAAGATAATTTACCCTTTAGTCATTATGCAATGTCTTTCTTTATCCTAGATTTATTTTTACTCTGAAGCAAATATAATAGTTTATGATAACAACATAACAGCTAGTGCTTTCCTTCTTTTCATTAGTGTTCCATGGTTCATCTTTTCTTATCTTGTTATTTTTTCCTCTAATATCAGGATATTTAACATGAGTCTTTTGTAGACAACAAACATTTGTGTTTTAATGCATTTAAGCATTGTCTTTTAATCCACTCTAAAAATTTGTTTTTAATTGATGCAATTAATTAACTTTTCCATTTATTTTAATTATATTTTAGTTATCATTATATTATTGGTTATTTGTTGTTTTCCTGTTTTTAATTCTCTGTTGTCTTTTCCCTAATTCTTTTTCATTATTCGAATTATTTTTAGTATTCCATTACAATTGGTTTTTTGAATTATCCCTTTGTATATCTTATTTGGTTTTTGTTTTGTTTTGTTTTGTTGTACTGGGGATTGAACCCAGGGGGGTTCGACCTCCAAGCTACACCCCTGATCCTTTTTATTTTTTATCTTTGAAATAAGGTCTCGCAAAGTTGCCGAGGCTGCAATCCTCCTGTCTCAGCCTCCCAAGTACTGGTTATACAGTCTTGCATCACCATGCCCAGCTTCTCCTTTATTTTTTAGTGGTTGTTCTAGGCATTATAGTGCATATTTAACTTTTAACTACTTACTTAGAATCAATATTTTACCCCTTGAAGTGGAATGTAGCTACCAGGTCTGTTCATTTGTGTCTCTCCTCCAGACTTTGGTTGAGAATCTACAGTCACTTGAATCTCCACTATAAACAACAACAAACATCATTTTTGCCTGACTCCTTTTAAGCTATCTTTTTCTTGTTAGTGTTTGCAATTCTGTGATGATGTAAAATGTTGATATTTTGCTGTGTGTAGAAGGCACTCTGGGTTTTGGCCTCACGTTCTGACAAGCCTTCTGTCCTTCATGGTTTCAATGTGCCTGCCGTCCTCAGCGCTTTTCCAGTGCTAGTCACACCTATCTCCAGTGTTTGTTGCCCAGTGGCAAGGGGACCTGGGAAGCTGTCCATCTTCTACCTATAGTCTCAGAGTACATGGTCTACTTTTTCAGATTAGATCTGTGCATGTGCACATCAAGGGTGGGTCCAAATGTTCATAGGCAATTTTATGGAGTGGCTTTATCAAGTTCCTAGTTTCCATGCTTTCTTTGTTACTTTTTGGTCCCCAGGGGCTCCCCTTCCCTTTCCCCAGGAAAGGGGCTTTATCTACCCCATCCTGACACACTCCTTCCATGGCTGAATCTGCAGCAAGAACACAGAGGAGGAAAAAGGAAGTATCCATTCCTCAAAGTAGGAATCACTGCAGGCCCCTGCTTCCACCACTGCTGATCCTAGAATATCCCTTTCCTGCTCCTGGAGATGGAATTAGAAGGCTTTTCCCAAGTTCTCTCTCTCAGTACTGAGGCTTATTTCTAAAGTTTTGAGCTACGTGAATCCAGGTTGGAGTAAATGAGGAGGTGGGCAGAATGGTAAATTTACTGTTAGCCCAAATAAGATTGATTCTAGTTGTATGGGTCATTTACATCACAAAGAGTAACTGAATTTGTATTTCATATTCTAGACAGAGTCCTCAAATAATTGTTCCATCATTTCGTCCAGGTGTTATAGCTGCATTTAGTAAGAGTAACAGCTTGAACTGTGCTTACTCCATATTACCCAGAAATGAAACCCTGGAGTGATCTCTTTTTTTAGAGTTAAGCTAATATACTGCATAGCCACTGTGTGTGTGTATGTGTGTGTTCGCACACATGCACACATGTTTGGTACTAGGGATTGAACATTCTTCCTCTGAGCTACACCTACAGCGCTATTTTATTTTATTTCATTTATTTTATTTTATTTTATTTTGTTTCTGAAACAGGGTCTCACTAAGTTACCACATGCTGGCCTCAAACCTGTGATCCTCCTGTCTCAGCCTACCAAGAACTGGGTTTACACGTGTGTGCCACTATGCCTAGCTGCATAATTACTTTAAAATAAGTTTATATCAAAAGATTAGCTGGAGAAATGTTAAAAAATAGATAAAATGAAAAGAAAGAAAAGGAGAGAGAGAAAGAAGGATTGTAGGAAGGAAGGCAGGAAAGTTAGAAAAGAAAAAGATAAGAGGGAAAAAAGAAGAGAGGGATAATAGAAAGATAAGCATTAATCACAAACACCTGACTGGAGGGAGATAAGACAATTTCTTTAAAATACCATAAATTGCTTCCTTTAGAAAAGACACCACTGTGAGGAAGCCACAGTGAGAAAGAAGTTATACACCTCATCCATAGTTTTGCCACCAAGTAGAGCAGAAATACTCCTTATTTTTCAAAAAATAAAAATAAAAATCTAAAATTTAATAAAATGCTTATCCTGAAAAGCCTGGAGGTTGGAATGGGAAAACCCTTCCTTGAAAACCTTTCAAGAAATAAACTCCCAAGGGTTATTAAATTGAAGAATGAAGCATAACATAACCTCAGGGTGGGGGGCAGTCTATGAGCACAATTTAAAAATGTCTCCCAGATTGTTTCTGGTCAACTCTAATAGACTGAGAATCAAAGAGTCTTAACTTTGAGAAAGTTTCAAGCTGAGTATGGATGAGAAGATATCAAAAAATTCTAGGTGTTTATATATTTATATCTCATCCTATTATTCAGAGATTATAAATCTCTATTCATTACGAATTATTTTGATTTTATAAGCATATTTAAATGGTAAAACAACCAAAGCACCATTCATATCTTCAGGCAGTCTGATTCTGAATAAATGATTCAAGTTGCAAGTTCAAATCATATCCTTTGTCTCTGCACATTATTCTTCTTCTGTTGGGTCTTTCTCAAAATGGACAAGCTGGAATAATGTCTAGAGTACCCCCAAGTTAAGCACCCAATAAGGACAAGTAAACCATTCATTGGGTATGACATCTTTGGAAGTTCTGGAGAGGAGGGTTTTTAGGAGAGGGAGTTAACACAGAAGCAGAGAAATATGTAAATCTTGTATTGGCATAGCCACTGCTCATTTCCACAAAGTTACCATGAAAACACATGTATAATTAAAAATGGCAGTAAGGCAAATTAACCTTATTATTAACTTGGATTTTGGTCCCAGTACCTAAACAGAACCAGAATTCTATTTGGCTGGGCTGGGCCAGTAGAAAACTCCTTTTTCCTAATTAGAAGCAAAATAGAGGCATAAATCAAAACACACTGACTGACCTACAATTTTTCTAAGCCCACATTAGAATCTCAGATTCTACCACTGATTACAACATGGAGTTCTGGAGAGCCCAACCATCTTTTCTGAAAGGAAAAATGAGGATATTTTCCCAAGGCTTAAGCTACCCACCCAGGTACTTCAAGGCCAAGACAAAGGCCTGAGGCCTATATGCCTCATGGAAACTAAAGAAAGTTTTTCAAGAAGGTGAAACAACTGCAAGGTGAAAGTGAGATGTAGAATAAGAGCAACATGACCAGAAATGCCTTAGGTCTGACTCTATGCCTCCTTCTTAGAATTAATTTTGGATTCCTGAAGCAGACTAAACTCTTAGGAGAAGTAAGAATTGATATAAAAGCAAGAAAGAAGACACGCTTCCCCTAGCAAACCACAATTTTCTCCATGAATTGGCCCAGGATTCTTTTACCTTTTTTAAACACAGAAGGTTAACATATCTTTCAGAAAAGTATCACTATGGCAATTCTCAGGTTCCTATCCTTAATTGTAACTCAAAGCCCAAACTTCATCTTTCAAAAAGACATTCTGTAGTTTTAAATGACATAGATGCCCTTGTTCTTGCCCACAGTGAAATTTATCAGTCACTTCTCTGCCAGCTTACACATTCAAACAAGTTCTTTTTCCTATTTTTCTTTAAAATTTTTCATATTGCCATGTATGAGTTTCCTATTGCTGCTGTAACAAATGACCACAAAGTTAATGATTTAAAACAACACAAATGTATTATCTGAAAGTTCTGGAAGTCAGAAGTCCAAAATCTGTCTTACTAGACTAAAATCAAAGTGACAACAGAGCTGGTTGTTTCCTTCTGGAGACTCCAGGGAAAAATCCATTTCCTTACCTTTTCCAGCTTCCAGAGGCTACCTATATTTGTCGACTCATGAGCTATATTTCCATCAGCAAAGGGCATCACTCCAAATTCTGCTACCCCTGTAACATCTTCTCTAACTTCCCCTGCCTTTTTTTACACTGTCCCTTACATTACATTGGTCTACCTAGATGCTCCAAGATATTCTCCCTTCTCAAGATCCTTAGCTTATCCTTCCTTTTCCATGTACTGTGACATATTCACAGGTTCCAGTAATTAGGATGTGGACATGATTAATTGGCCCTTGTTCAAGCTACCACAGCAACATAGAAATTTCCTGTTGTGAACATATTTAGAGAACTTTACTTTGTGTACCCTGTATCTTCTCGAAAGTTTAAATAAAATGGATTCTATATATTTTCTTGATATTAGTCCTCTATCAGAGAAGTAGCTAGCAAAAATTTTCTCCCATCCCATGGGCTCTCTCTTCAAACTTTTGTTTCTTTTGCCATGCAGAAGTTTGGTGCCTTCCACTTATTAATGCTCATTTTTATTTCCTGAGCTTTGAAGTCTTATTGAGGAAGTCTCTACCAGTGCCTCTATGTTGGAGAATTGGTCCTATGTTTTCATCTAGTAATTGCAAACTTTCTTGTCTGATTTCTAGGTCTTTGATCCAAGGTAAGGATCTTAAAAAACTCATGTCACTAACATGGGAGACACATAATCCTGAATTATATCTATTCTCTGCAAGACAGAAATGATAGTAGGAAACAATGCCAATTGCCACATTATTGAAGAATTATAACAATTTAGCCAAAACCTAGGGCACCCGCCCAAAATCTAAAGCATGTAAGATATCAGAAGAATGAGGAAAAGTTGAGGACAAATAAATAGTTAAAATAAATTATACCCGCTGCTGAATCCCTGTGACAAAGTTGATAATCACAGCTTCCTTCATTGGCCGCCATTGTACTTCACCATCTGGCAGCACCTGGGCTGCTCCAGAATTTCCTTCATGAAAAATGCATGCCTTCATTCACACATGATATATGTTCCTAATATCACTGACTTTATTGGACAGCCATAATTTCCCACTGACCATCATTATTAGGCACATGAAGATCATGAGGCATCCCAATGAATTGTCTCAGTTGTAGACAATGCTCTTTCCCCCTGTTATGTAGTAGCAACTCAGTTTTCCCTGGGTAGCCAGTTTCAATCCTCCCTAACAGTGCAGGGTCACATTATTTGCCAAAATACCAGTGAGAAATGTCAGCTTCCAAATTAATAGAACATGACTGTGGTCCCTGGGGACAGCATTCCTTTCATGAAGATTAGGACTTCCAAAGCCACCAAGCCCAAGTTCAAGGAACATTTTTTTAAAAAAGTCTAATGGCTTTATTAAGTACAAAAGTAAGAGACACCACTATAATTTGTATTCCTTCATTCCTGGAAACATGCACTTTGGCTATGGGATACAAAGTACCATATATTGGTTGGAATTCTAAAGCATATACCATATCATTTAGGATAGCTCTCCCACCTCAAGAGAATGAAGAAAATACAGAGGCTGAATAATAATATATCCTTATTTCAGCACTGCAGTCTACTTTCTTAGAGAGTTGTTCCCCACCCTGAATCAAGAGACTTTGGGTCTGTGAACTGGAAAAGTTCTAGGAATTGAATACAAGGCCATGAGTGCTCACCTTGGCAACTCAAGTCAAATTTCTGCCCACCAGACATAGAACTTTTTCACAGAGGAGAAAGAACTCCTTGGGAGAATACGCAACTATTTTCACCTCTAGAGATTCCGTAACCAATGAAGAACTGCCACAAGTCCCTTTGAGTCAAACACTTGGATTACCATTTATCCTTGCAGCTTATTAAGATAATTTCACTCATGTCTCTTCTGGTTAAGTAGTGACATGTGACCTCTATCACTCTGTGATCCATTATTCCCTTGAAATCCAAAAGTCCAATGACTAAGCACTGTCTCCTACTATCATCTCTGGTTTACAGGGCACAGACACTACAGATGCTGGTGTTTACCTTATACAACATTTCTGAATGCTCAGGTGAAGGGAGTTTCTTCTTAGGGCATGTTTCATCAGTAGCTGTGCGAATTCTGTGTAATAGATTCATTCCATCATTCACAACTCCCAGTGCCTTTGGACCTCTCCAACTACAATATTCTGAGAACACTGTAGCACTGACTTGTTGGCCACTGACTCTAGACCACCATTGAGTCTAGTTCTCAATTTGCCATATTTCATCATTCCCAGATGGTTAACTTCACACACTAAATCGCAAATTCCAGGTAAAGTCAATAAATTTGGCCTAATCTAATCTTATATTTTTTCCTCCTTGACTTAATACTCTTACATACTACTCATATGTACTATACAGACTCCTACTCACACAACTTGGCAAGGTCCAAACCCTTTGGGTTTTTTGTTGTTGTTTTTCTTTTTTTGTATGTTCGTTGGTTGGTTGGTTGGTTGGTACTAGGGATTGAACCCAGAAGCATTCTACCTCCAAGTTATACATACAGCCCCTTTTTTATTTTTTGTTTGGAAAAGGATCTTGCTAATTTGGGCATGGTGGCACCTGCCTGTAATCCCAGTACTTGAGAGGCTGAGACAGGAGGATCACTTAAGCTAAACTTTCATCAAATCAGGAATTAAATTTTATTTTGTTTCAAAATAAAAATAAAATAGGGCTGGGGTGCAATTTGGAGGTAGAATGCCCCTGGGTTTGATCCCTGGTACAAGGAAGAAAAGAAAGGAAGGAAGGAAGGAAGGAAGGAAGGAAGGAAGGAAGGAAGGAAGAGAGGGAGGGAGGGAGGGAGGGAGGGAGGGAGAAAAGAGTTGTTGAGTATCTCATTAAGTTGCTGAGGTTGATCTTGAACCTTCAATCCTCCTGTCTCAGCCTCCAAAGTACTGGGATTAAAGGCATGAACCACTATGCCTGGCCAAACTCCATTGATGTAGTCTATTTCCTTCCTAACCAGGCATTATACTTCTCTGTCCACTCTGTTCTGTGGCTTTGGGAAAGTCACCTATGTATATGAGTCTCACCTTTAAAATATGATAACAATATCTATCTCATAGGTCATTACATGGAATAAACAGGCAATGTAACTAAAAAGCTACTAGGACTAGATCCTAGGATGCAAAAAGTAAACAAAACATTGTAGCTTTTCTTGCCTTGAAGGATTCCCCTTGAACCATATGCCCAGACATAAGCAAAAATATCAACAAAAAATTGAGGCAATATAAGTTGCAAAGATTTGTTTTTACTTAGGGCCAAGGATATCTTAAATATTTTTAAAAACTAATTTAGTTTCATTTGGACTATCTCGCATATAGTAGGCACTCCAAAATATTTGTGGAATTAAATTTTAATCCAAAGTTTGAATCAATAAAACTGTCCTTGGAGTATATTCTCCTTCAAGCAACTATGTCTGAGAAAAAAAAATCCATAGGATTTCCAGATTTACCAGTAAAAGACAAATGTATCATAAATTGATATTTTAATTACTCATGAGTGGGATTGATGCTGAGTCTTGAGTATACTTAAGAGGTTTTGTTTTTCATGAAAGCCTTCATTTCCGTTGACATTGGCAATCAGATTATGAATCTTAGCTCCAGTGCAGTAATTATGTCAAACTCAGCTTGGGAGGGTAAAAGTGTTCAGTAGAGAGCAGTTGCCCTTGTTCAGAAGGAAAAAGCACAAAAAGGATAAATGATTGCTTATTAAACTCACCCTACTTGGGGAAAAAGTTTTTATAGAAGCATAGTAATGAAACAACTGTTAGAATCCTACTTTCCACCTTGTATGTCAGAAAAATGGAAAGATAATAAAAGTGGACCATGGAACATTCATTTCTTCACTATCATATTTTATTCTCCTATTGCCTAGGAAGAAAGTGTAAACATACTGCTTCCCCACATGTTTTAATTTATACTAATATGTTCACCAATTAAATTGTTGGGGAACACCCTTTTCAAAGCTGATGCATTTAGGACTAGCTTGCCATCTACTTGTGATGTCAATGGTAATTGTTTTAAGACCTTACAGTTTTGGGAAATGACCATATGTATGTGTTGCAGAGGCTATATCCATTCTTTTGGGAAGCAACTTTCTTAATAGCAAAAAGGTGCACTATATAAACTCATAGTCTAGAGTCATCTATTAGAAATTCCTTCGTTCCAAATACTTCCCCAATGTGTAAAACTGAGATACAAAACAACCATTCCATGATGTGCTTCAAAAATGTACCAGATGTATTTCTCCATTCTTGTGGGAACCTGTGGATTAGCCTTCCCACATGAGCAATCCCTGGGCAGGAAGATCATTTCCTCCTGCTTTTCCCACGAACTCTGTTGCAATTTGCAGGACATTATGGGAAATTTGCCACAATATGTGGGACACTTTGGTCTCTCAATGGAATTTTACAAGCATGCACTGCCATGGTTTGAAGCAAGAATCAAGATATTTGTTTCATACAGTGAGATCTAACATAACATAACACTTCATGGGGGGACCAGGAGCTTGCCTCCCTTTTCCAAAGTCATTAGGACTGACAGTACACCCCATTCATTTAGTCAAACTGCAGAATAGAAAGGCATAACCATTAGCTACAGATATCCCTGCTGATTTAACAGTGCTGGAGATTGCAACATCATATCTCAGAGCTGGCGGGGAGGGGAAGGAGCTGGCAAACCCATCCAAAAACGGGTTCTGTTTAAGAGAAGCTTAAACTCTGACGCTCTGTTTGCTATGGGCACCATAGGAATTTGAGCAACAACAAATCATTGTTCTGGTTTATTCCCTCGGTTGGTCTGTCAGAATCAGGGACAGAAAAATGATTCCTTCCAAACAAACAAAAAAGAACCTGAATTGATTTTATAATGCACATTTTTATTTAGTAAAGAGAACCTATTTTTAAATCGATTTTCTCTTTTTTATACTTTATTGGTGCGTTTTAATTATACATCACAGTGAGATTCAAAGTCATACAAACAAACATGCACACAGATCTTAGTCCCACCCGCTACCCCCCTCCCCATACATAATAGTGAGATTGGTAGTTATACCTTCATACTTGGGCATAGCATCATGTGAACTGTTTCTTTCATCAGTTCTTCCCTTTCTCCTCCCCACCTCCTTCCCTCTATCACTTTCCACTATTCTACTGGTCTCTCTCCTAAATTATCTAGTCCCTTTTATTTCCTATTTTCTTTTCAGCTTTCACATATGAGACAAAACATTCTATGTTTGATTTTCTGAGACTGGCTGATCTCACTTAGCATAATATTTTCGAGTTCCATCCATTTTTCTGCAAATGACATAATTTTGTTCTTCTTTATGGCTGAGTAAAATTCCATTGTGTGTGTGTGTGTGTGTGTGTGTGTGTGTGTGTG
>PVJS01008141.1:0-54032 GCA_004027185.1 Glis glis | reverse complement strand
TTTTTTTTTTTTTTTTTTTTGCGGTACCGGGGATTGAACCCAGGGGCATTCTACCTCCGCGCTACACCCCCGGCCCTATTTTTTATACTTTTATTTTGAAACCGGGTCTCATGAAGTTGCGGAGGGCCTCACTAAGTAGAGAGAGAGAAAGACAGGGAGAGAGAGAGAGAGAGAGAGAGAGCTGAGGCTGGCCACGAACCCGGATCCTCCGGTCTCCGCCTCCCAAAGTACTGGGATTACAAGCGTGCGCCACCACGCCAGGCTCCAAGAACCTTCTCATAATATATCTTTTTGTTTTTTTATTCATACATCATCCCAGGAAGCATATAAGATCTTATCCCTATCAGGAAAAAAAAACGGGCCAGAGAGACTCAACTACCTTCTGTAGTAACGTAGACAGCAACTGATCGAACGCTGACTTGAACTTGGGCCACATGATTCTAGCATCAGTGGTACCAGATGCTTTCTCTAATGAATCAAATTGTGCATTTTTATATATAGACGTGTAGGGGAAAGTTCCTGGGATGGTAGATGGTTTTGAGAAGGAAGAAAAGAGAGTTTGCATCTCTTTAACTGTGTACATGTAGGCAGGTTACCTAACCAATGAGCCACAATTCTTCACTGTAAAAGAGTATAATGATAACACCTTATTTAACTATCCCCATACTTCTAGAGAAATGGAACTTAAAAGTGAGCCTTGTGGCTGGTCTTACTATGCCAACATCAGGTGTTACATGTTACTATGATTTCTGTCCGCTAACTCTTTGGAAGAGTCCTTTTCTCGATTTCACTTAGATTTGCTGTGAAGAGGCAACTACTCAGGTTGGCTTGGCAGATGTATGGGCAAAGTTGTTAAAATTCAAGAATGTCTCATCCCTGGTAATGTGTGTCTCTGGGTTGGAGCAAGGGTTATAAGGAGGTTGGGGATTTTGCTCTCTTCCCAGGCAGCAGGGCTGGCAAAGAGGCATTCTGATGGGCGCAGGTAGTGTCCCATCCTCCAGGAACCATCTTTAAAAGTGCTCCTCTCATAACTGCTGCCTTAAAGCAGTTATCAACGACTGGGGCTTGCCTTTGAGGAGCAGCATAGTGACGTGATTGAGAGAGAGGGCTCTGGAACATGACTACTCAAGTTATGTAGCCTTGCATTGCCTCTTTCCATAACTATAAAATTGGGATAACAATAATGGATTAGTTTCTATTATAAAAAGTAAACACAAGCTGGGTGCAGTGGCTCACATCTATAATCCCAGTACTTAGGAGGTTGAGACAGGAGGATCACAGGTTTGAGACCAGTCTCAGCAACTTAGTGAGACCCTCAGCAACTTATTGAGACCCTATTTCAAAATAAAATAGGACTATGGGTGTGGCTTGGAGGTACAATGCCTCTGGGTTCAATCCCCAGTACCAAGAAAAAAAATGTAAACACAAACCTAGTTTAAAACAACACCCATTTTTATTATCTCATAGTTCTGCAGGCCAGAAGTCAAGGCCAAAATCGAAAGGTTGGTACAGACATGTTCCTTTCTGGAAGCTCTTGGAATGAACTGTTCCAAGCTCATTCTGGTTATGGATTGAATGTAGTTCTTGTGACTATAGGACTGGGCTCCCTGTTTCCTTGCTGGCTTCCCCTTGGGAGACTCTTTTAACTCTTTAAAGCCGCCTTCATACCTTGTTGTATTGCCTCCTTTATATTCAAGCCAGCAATGCTGTGTCAAATTCTTTTCACCCTTGGAACCTCTGAATTCCCCCTTTGCTGCCTCTCTTCTGACTCCAGTTGGAGAACACAAACTGCCTAAGGGTTCCCGTGATCAGACTGGCCCTTCCTGGATATCCAGGTTCCTCTCCCCATCTTAAGACCTATGATTATTTTTTTTAATACTGGGGAGTGAATCCAGGGACAGTCTACCTCCAAGCTACACTCCCAGTCCTCCCTTTTTTTTTTTTTGTCTTGAAACAAGGTCTTACTAGGTTTCTGAGAGTCTCACTATTTGGCTGAGGCTGTCCTTGAACCTGCAATCCTCCTGTCTCAGTCTCCCAAGTCCTGGGATTACAGGTGTGTGCTACCACACCCAGCTAAGATCTGTGATCTTAATTGAATCTCTAAATTCCCTTTTGCCATATAACATGGCATATCAAAATCCCAAAGATCAGGATGTGGGCATCTCAGAGAGGCAGAGGAGGGCCATTCTGCCTACAACAAATAGTACCTTCTTTATTAAGTAATTGTGAGACTTAAGTGAGTTCCCCATCTGTGATTAGTGGAACCCAGTTCAAGTTGCCTCTTGTCACCTTTTAACATGATTCTGTTAGTCTTTTTTGGTAGGTTAAGATGCCCCATGTTCCTGCCCTAAACCTGGAATTAGCTATTTTTATAAAGAATCCTGGCTTATTTCCAGGTAATGATATGTAAAGACTGCAGTCTGAGAACTAAGGATAGAATCCCTCTTAAAATCATTTTGTAGCCAGGCGTGGTGGCACATGCCTGTAATCCCAGTACTTGGGAGGCTGAGACAGGAGGATCACAGGTTCAAGCACAACCTCAGCAAGTAGTGAGACTCTCATCAACCTAGTGAGACCCTGTTTCAAAATAAAAATAAAATAGGTCTGGGGGTGTGACTTTGAGGTAGAATGCACCTGGATTCAATTCCCAATACACATCATTTTGTAGTGTATTTTGTGTTTGGATGGATGGAACCTCATCCTATTTGGCATTTCTTATTCCTGCTCTTTATGGGCCCCTGGTTCCACCTGGATACTAACCACTCCTCCTGGGCTTATAATAGACAACATTCATGTGATTCCTCTTCTCTTCTCCACCCAAACAGTATAGACAGTACCGTCTCCTACAACACTTTCATCCTTCCCTTCTAAGCCAGACACCCTTGCTCATCTCTGGGCTTCTGAGATATCAGCATGAGGACCACTTCTGTACTATGCCATATTATAAAAGTACAATAATAAGCTGTACAATTTTTTAAAAAAACTATTTTATGCAGAAGCTCTTGTCTGTCTCCCCAGGGGGCTTTTGTAAAGGCCGGGCTGCTTTGTTCTTGTATTTAGTTCATTTGAGTCTTTGTTTCCTGAAATCCACAGGCCCTTTCTGTACTCACACTAGGTAATCTCAGTAAAGGAAAGGATGTTTATTTGTCATTGGGTATTATAGCTCTGAGGCACAGGATTCCTGGGAGAGCTGGGAGAACAGGACAAAGCTGAATGTAGGAAAGGTTCTTGTGTGGACACCAAATCCCCAAAGCTCTGATTTATGCGACATTTGTGAAATAAAATTCAACATGTTGTTTACGGCCGATTTGAAGCCTGTGTCATACTATATTTTATGATCCCAAATGAACAAAGGAGAGAAACGTTCCCAAAGGAATGCTGAACAGGTGGTTTGGAGCTACAGGACATTTATTCAGTTCTATGGAGAAGGTTATTTGTTTGATGGTGCAATCACTAAGGTGCCTAGGGTCATGGATTGGAGTAGGCATTAGCAGTGTCTAAAAGAAATCTTGAATGCTTTTAATTTCCCAAACATCTTTTTGTGAAAATGTCCTTGGCGGCTGGGTGTGGTGGCGCACGCTTGTAATCCCAGTACTTGGGAGGCTGAGACAGGAGAATTGCAGGTTCGCGGCCAGCCTCAGCTACTTAGTGAGGCCTCCACAACTCAGTGAGACCCTGTTTCAAAATAAAGAATAAAAAATAGGGCTGGGGGTGTAGCTCAGAGGTAGAATGCCCCTGGGTTCAATCCCCAGTCCCGCAAAAAACAAACAAACAAACAAACAAACAAAATGTCCTTGGTGCTGAGGGTATTGACTTATTTAGGGACCCGTTCCTGTTACCACTGCTATTGGTCAATGTGAGGGAGCCCTGGATTGGCAGAGGCTGGGGAGGGGGTCAGGTTTAACACTGCTCTGCAAACAGATTGATGGTTTTCTGATGATAACAACATAATGATGCACAAGTTTATACTTTGAAAACTGTTAGTCCTCCCTTCTTAAGAAGGTCATGGCTCTGGAAACACAGAGTGACTGGGATACTTTTGATACCCTTTATTGACCTCCTTAGCTGCCAAGAGGGACCTCCAGGTTCACTCCAATTCTCTATCTCTTTTGCACTGATCTGGAGATAAGTCTAACTGTATACTAGTCGGAAATAAAATCAACAAAAGCTGGAATCAAACAATGTGTGCCTTCAAAGTCTTGCAATATATGTTTCCATGTTTAGTTTCTTTTAAATGAGTGCATGAGTCATCTGGATTTAAAACTCTGCATCACTAGCTGGACATGGCAGTGTATACCTCTAGTCTCAGCTACCTGGGAGTCTAACATGGGAGGATGGCTTAAGCCTAGTAGTTCAAGACCAGCCTGGGCAACACAATGAGACCTCATCTCAACATCAATCAATGAATCAATCTTTTAAAATATAAAAATAAAACCTCTATCACTGTGACCTTGGGCACTTAGTACAGCTCCTAAACACATGGTATGAACTCAGGAAAAATTTGTGGAATAACTTCTGTTAAATGATTTCTCATCTGGTCCTAATGAAATTCTAAATTACAAGTTTCATTGACAATTTTGTTTTTGGTTAACATGAATCAGTTGTGTGCTTTAGAGAGCCAGCATACCTTCCAAACAGACCCTGCTGAATATGTAGTGTCTATTATTCATTCACTCATTCTAAAAATATTTAACAAGTATTATAAAATTCTGGGCACACTGAATACCATTTAATTCAACTTGTATGAAATCACAGAAAAAAGTCTGGAAATGAATATGATTTCCAGCTTTATTTGTGTTTTACTCAAATATGTCTTGGATTTTTAAGTGGCACTAAAAAGCTGATGTTGGATATGCTAGGAAATGGCTGATTTTTAAAATCTGATTAAAATCATAAAGTGAATTAGCACTAAAGACTTAGCAGTTCTGCAGGTGGGTTATTTTGTATTAGCCTTTGGGACATGCTTTTAAACTGTGCTGTTTCCTTAGGCCCTCAGGCATGGGGACCTTTCCATGTAGCTAGGTTGTAGTTTTCAAAATACCATGAAGTAGTATGAGTTTATGTAGGAATACTATATAACTTATTGTTCCAACAGGGGTAATTTTGAAAGTGAATGGGGTACTACTAATCACACCAGTACAATAGGTGAGAATGAGACTCTTTAAGGCAAACAGGGTCATATGGTCATCTGAGCTACCAGGAAGGAACACAGGTTGGAGGATCAGAGGCTGTCACACACTGTCTTGCTGTATCATGTGCAAATCATTTCCCCTTTCTGGGGTGTATTCAGATGAAAAGTAAAAGGGGCTTTATTAGAATGGACCCTACTGTTTCCTTCAAATTCTATCATTTTATAATTACAAACAGACTCAAAGGAAAGAGTCTCATTATATTTTCAAAACAGCTTCAAACTAAGGTAGTTGGCTAGACAAGCACATGAAATGCTTTCTCTCCTTTCTAAGTTATAAAAAAGCTTACATCATATTCAAAATAAATCAAAACTTGCTTGCTTCCAGGTTGGCAAAAATCTCATCCTCTTTATCTAAAAGCATGTGTTCGGAAAGATTCTGAGGATACATCTGGGCTCAGCAGGGAAAAAGGCCTTGGTCAACTAAAGATGCCTTCTGGAGTTATGGGAATAGCAGAGAGAGGCAGGGAGGAAGAGGGGCTATAGCATATGCGTGTGTGCCAACTCTCTGCCATAACTGGGCTAGGTATTTGGTGCTGAAAAATAAAAATAAAAATCCCAAATATCCTATATTTATAGTAAATCTTCCCCATATTGATACCATCGTGTTAGTCTCACTTAGGAAGATGTACTGAGCCATGTAAGAAGATATTTTCTCATCCTCCTGGCTCTCAATGCCCTCTCCTATGGACTCAAGAAGCAGAACCCAAGAAGCAGTCCCCACACCTGGCTGCATAAGAGAATTAACAGAATCCCAGGGAACATGGTGCTTTTTACCTTCCCCCCAGCCAGAGGATCTTACTATGCAGTCAGGATAAAGAGCACGGGCATAGAGGATAAAATGGGAGAACAGGACACCTACATCCTTGTCCTTTCTCTTTCTTAAGCCTGTGCAACCTTACATAGATAACGTCCATCTTAGTCTATAAAATGAATTTGGACTCTTAGGTATTCTCTAGCTTTAAGTTTCAGCTTTAAGTTTCAGTAAAAACACGAGGAGGTAAAGAATCTTGTGGTGTGTCAACGCAGACATTATAGACGTCTTCCTCTTTGCAAATTCAGGGAAAGTTGACTTTGTTGTCAAAGAGATGAAGCTTCAGTAAATGATCAGGAAACAAATGCATATCACTCTTCCACACATGAACAATCACAATTTCTTGAAAGAGGCAGCTAAGTTATATGATACCATTGACAGAATCCATTTTCTAGATGGTTCTCTAAAATGTTTTTCTTTAAAACATTAGAAATCCATGGACATAATTTACCACTTCCCAGACATATTTCTCATTTTTTGCACTTCTGACTTTAGCAGATCTTTCTTGATTCCTGCTATTCAGTAACTGAACATCTCACCTGAGTGACAGCAACATTTGTCCCATCGGTGACTTCCACACTCATGTTATAGACCGACCTCTGCTCTGCGTCCAAAGGTTTTGCAATGACAATTGTCCCAACACCCTTCTCTGCATCAAAAGAGCTGTCAAAATTCCCTCCTGACAATTTCACAGAAACAACATGAAATTAGCATATCTGAGAAGTTATTGCAGGTACCAAAGCATATATCTTTAAAGGGAGTTCTTATTTAGAAATATTTTTTGACAGGCATCCCAATGGCTCAATTTTGTGAATCTTAAATGGGACCTCTTTATTTCTAACTTAATTCATATTTCAAAACACAGCCTCTACAATGCATAACAAATGTCACACACAAAAAAAGAATGTATTGCTAAGAAAAACCTCAGCAGTTATGTTAGAGTAGTGAAGCATAAACTGATTCCATAAAATATTTAGAAATCTAATGGCCTTTCAACCCCTTATGGCTTCTGTGCTAGGAATTTGAAGATTCTGGTTTTTTTCCAAAATAGATTAAATTCTAAGTAAGCCAATGGTCCAATTATTATTAATAAAAATGAGTAGAAATTTCTAAATCTGTTCTGGGATTGATGGTAAACATTTGTCTGGTAGAGTTCAGGTTCCCTCAATTAAATGTCAGAAATAAAATTATGAGTACTGGAAAATAAGAAAAAGTAAAACATGGAATTTCAATGAACTATTCTCTATCTGAAAATTTGGATCATTATAGAAAGATTTTTGCCATCTTGACAGTGTGAATTCATTTTTTGCTAAAAATTTAGAAAAATTATGAGAGATTCACAAAATGAAATTGGGAAGGAAGTCAAGGAAAACACCAGCTTATATAATACAAACTTAGAAAATATTTTTTATGAAAGTTTAGAAAACTTTACTTTTTCCCCCCTTGGGCCAGATATAATTCATAGTCTGTAAATGGGCTGGAGAAGACAACATTGGCATTGTTGAAGTTATTGCTAATGTTTTCATCTCTGTGAACCACAGTGTGGTTTATGATCTTCCCAAAATGAAAGATTTTTTTAAGGAGAGAGAATGGTAAAAATGGCGCAAGCATTTAAATTAAATATCAGTATATGTTTACAAGCTCTCTTTTAGTCTTAAATTGCATGGTGTCAATTAATTTTGTTCTTAGACAGTTTTATTTAACTATGGCACACAGGACAGTGCATTTAGTGAAGTCTATATTTTAGAAATTAAAAAACTTGGCTTTTCTTACATTCTGCATTCTTTGTATTTCATTGTCCTGATCAATGAACAGTACATTTCTACAATATTGCCATTAAGAATACGCAGATGAGGCCGGGCGTGGTGGCGCACGCTTGTAATCCAAGTACTTTGGGAGGCGGAGACCGGAGGATCCGGGTTCACAGCCAGCCTCAGCTCTCGCTCTCTCTCTCCCTGTCTCTCTCTCTCTCTCCCTGTCTCTCTCTCTCTCTCTCTCTCTCTCTCTCTCTCTCTTCTTAGTGAGGCCCTCCGCAACTTTGTGAGACCCGGTTTCAAAATAAAGCATAAAAAATAGGGCTGGGGGCGTAGTGCAGAGGTAGAACGCCCCTGTGTCCAATCCCCGGTACCACAAAAAAAAAAAAAGAATACGCAGATAAGCTAAGGGAAAGAAGAATATTATCTGAATTACTAGAATTTGATGTATGGTGGCATAGAATAAATAATATAGTTTACTTTTTAAAAACATGGATATATATATATATATATATATACACACACATATATATTCCAAATACCTATTGCTTGCAGCTGTCATATACACTTAAGATTATTTAATTGCTAGAGAGAATATAATTGCCCTTGACATTTAATTAAAGTTATGGAGATACAGAGGTACTAGAAAATTGCTTGGAGATGATATACTTTTTCAAAAATTTCATCTAAAAAGAGATTCATCTTCCAATTAATATCTTTAATTGATTTACTGAGAAGCACTAAATGTTAACTTAAAAAAACCTTTTGAAGGATAGATGGGTAGAAGGGGTGGGAGATTTAAGCTGAAAAGGGAAGCCAGCCTTTGGTCACTGCTTCTTATTCAAAGTGAATGCTTTATGTTGATAACCACATGGAATAAAACCGAAGGCCGATTCAACTGTCTTAATAAGCAAAGAAAAATTGTTTGCTATCAAGTGGTACATTCTGAAATAAATTTTGTCATGGAAACTTTCAAAGAAAGGACATAATATCACGTCCTAAGATTTGTGAGGAAGAAAGACAAGGCTGCAGCTCTTCTAGCCGTTCTGATGGGCATCAAATCGCATTTTTGGTCACCTTTAAGTCACCTTTAGCGCACGCTTGTAATCCCAATACTTGGGAGGCTTGAGACTGGAGGATCCGTGTTCACGGCCAGCCTCAGCTACTTAGTGAGGCCCTTCGCAACTTCGTGAGACCCTGTTTCAAAATAAAGTATAAAAAATAGGGCCAGGGGTGTAGCTCAGAGGTAAATCGCCCCTGTGTTCAATCCCCGGTACTGGTACCACAAAAAAAAAAAAAAAAAAGAAAAGTAAGTCACCTTGAGAATGACCTTTTCCTCTAAGATGTTTGCTTTCTTAAATCTGAAGACTATGATTTCCTTTGTGGGCAGGGTGTGGGGGGTCACCCTCCAATGTCAATTATTTAAGAAGGTCAAGGCAAAACAAATCACGCAGTTTATAAAACTTCAGTTTGCTCCAGTTTAAAGATTAATAAAAATAAAATTTAGAGAACATGCAAGCAAAGGCTTTGAATTTCAGTGATTGGTTAAATGAGGTGACCCTATGTGCTCTTGCTCACTAAGACTTGCATTTTCCTCAAGACCCTATACAAAAAATACATAATCATTCCAAGTGCTTAGTGGTGTAAAATTTACATATTTTACATATGGCATATAGATTGTGTGCTTTTTCTTAGTCATTTTTTGTACCAAATAAAATTTTTAACAACTTTTAGAGCTGTCACTTTTTACAGTTCTCTCTCTACCTGCGTGTGTGTGTGTGTGTGTGTGTGTGTGTGTCCCTCATTCACCTTTACTGTTTCAAATACTCCAGGAAAGAAAACCCTAAGGGGTAGGAGAGATAGATAATTAGAAAAGCAGGGCACAGGGAATGTAAGAGAGAGTCTGTGGAGTATTTCTCAATCTACCAATATGGCCAACAGTCTCTGATACTCCTTTCTAGAACATTTGCTCCTACTTAAGCCAAGATTTAATGTTTCTTGACTTTTCAAATGAATTTCTGACAAGGGACACAGAATCTAGACCAGCAGTTCACCATCAACCCTCATGAAATTTAGGAGCCTACACTTAAACATCCCATTTCATAAAGACTCCACATCTCTCCCCACAGGTCTCATTTTTCAGGTTCCCTCTTAGCCTGAATGGTGATTCCGTTTTTGTAGGGAACCATGCCCAACTCATCCAGGGTGAGAATATCAAATGCAAGGAGTTCATTTTCACTAGCGGCATTCCGTTTGAAAAAAGATGTGCTTCCTCAGAGCCAGTAACAGAACATGCAAAGCCAGAGTGTGTTCAGTGCAACAGCGTGAGGCTAAATAAAAGGGGGTGGGGTAGGGAGGACACTGCCCAGCTGGTCCAAATTTCAACAAAGTGGGAAATTAGAAATGGCACAGTCTCAGCGTTGCTGCAGGGGTGTGCGGCAGAGATGGTAAAAAGCGAGGTTGTGAACAGCCCACATAACAGATAATTCACATTAGGGACATTTCTCTTTGACCATTTTTGGCTAAGACAGGTGCAATAAAGTAAACAAAGAGCAGAAGAGGCGCATCAGATTTCTATCAGACTCTGAAGAGGAAGTAGGGATGTCCTAAAAAAAGGCTTTATAAATAGGACATGAATGGAAATACTTTGAGCTAGCAGCTACAGCTTGAATGTGCTGGGTAGCGGGGCACTAGTCCATGACTAAGTCTAGTTTTTCTTTAAAGATGGGTACAAAGTACCACCATCTCTCCATAAAGAGATGCAATGGTGAAAAATTGCACAGCTTCTCCTTTAGAGAAGCTTCCAGGTCCCTCCCCTAGCATATGATTCTACTCCTCTGCATGTGTAATTGCAAAAATACCAACCCAAATCTAGTAGTCACCAAGGGGTAGGTGTTATGTGAGAAGCTTCCAAAAACTCTGAGCAGCTGAATCTCAATGAATTAAGGGCGTCATACACAAGCTGTTCATTCAAGTTCAGCATGTACACTGAGCCCAAGGAAAAATGTTAAACACTGGTTACAGGGTGATCATGAATAATTTTCTGCCTTGGAATGAAGCAAGCATAGTACTGGGCTGAAAAGGGTATTTACATGAAAGGCAGGAGATACCAGGTGCAGGTCAGGAAAAAGTGTCAGGAAGGAAAATCCTTTCCTTACAGAACCTAGTTTAAAATTCAATTTCTTAAGGCAATTGACATATGAAGTATGTTTAGACATTTTTTATTTTTCTAAAGTTTTTCAGATGTACTTCTATGGATGAGATTGTTGCTCTGGAGAAAGGGGGGCCCTATTTGGGATCAAATTAGGAAAAGATGGCCAAGTCCAAGAAATGACATGTTTGATGTCAGATGTATATGAGCAGAACTCACTCTGATGGAGGAATCTCTATGTTAGAATGCACATGGCTTCTCTCATGAGAGGTAGGCAAGAGTTTTGTGATGAAGAAATGTCACATGGTTAGGGAAGATCATAGATCCTCTAGTCAGAACAAGGCCATGCTAGTGCTGTCACAAAGAGTTTGACTTGCCTACTTGACCCAATTCTAAATAGGCCAGGGCTCCACAGCAAGCAAGGTTCAAGGACAATAGGCATAAGCTTATCAGACAGCAGCAGCAAGAATCCAAATACTGCAGAAACCTAATGAGGAACTAAGGGTCAAGGTGGCCTTTATGTATCTGCAGCACAGAAAGATATTTCAGTGCAAGCTATGGCTTTGTGTTAGAGCTCACCATCAGAAAATTATTTCCAAAGAATAGCCTTCCTCCTCTCTATCATTGAGTGAGGCAAATAAAGATATTTTAGAGGACTCAGTGGTAGAATGCTTGACTAGCATGTGCTAGGACCTGGGTTCAGTCCCCAGTACTGAAAAAAAAATAGGTGATTGCTATCTACAAGGAAAAGCATTTTTCTACCCTAATTCAGGTGGAAACTAAAAAGTGGGTGGTAGCACAACCCCATTGAACTGTAGGTAAAGAGGAGGTGTTCGAAGTGTATAAAAATAATGGCTTTTCCAATTCATGTATTTGCCATCAGGATAAAAATTCAGGGACTGAATTGTGAACCAGATTGTGTGCACACTGGAGAGTATGTAAATCAAAGAGCTGCTGAGTTGAAATCATAGTCTCCTGAGAAGTGTGAAGATATGTGATAAAGCCACAAAGGATTATGGGTTATTTTTGTTCCCTTCATTTTCTTTCCTTTTGACACAGAGAGGGAACATGCTGTGCGTTGGGCTGTTTAAACACAGAACAGCTGAACTTTATTATGTTTCCTTTTAATTACAGCCTTCTTAGCTGGGTTATAAGTAGGGTTTCTGTTTCTGGAAGCTGAAGAGAGTCTAGCTACATAACTGTGTGAGCCCTGGTCTCTTTGGAGGCACGAGGAAGTGTTTGGCATATCCTCCGTGCAAGGGTCCAGACTTGGGAGCAAAATATTGCTCACCACATAGTTTCTGTGAATTCACAATGTGGTAGGAGGAAAAGAAATGCAATTACATTAGAATAAGGTAAATTTGGAACTATGAAAATGAGGAGACTACATTCTCAGGGGAAAAATCATGCTGGAACACTATTTCTACTTACCTAATGAGAATTCATTAGAACATTCATGAGCTGTAAGCACTAGGCCAGGATGTTGTATACTCTGTATCTCAGTGTCTGTATAGGTGTCTGAATGCACTATGTCTATAATGGAAACAAATCTTGACCTTCATTGGAAGAGTCATAAGAATATTTACCTGGGAAAGTCCTGAACTTTATTCTGAGACTTTATTTCAGATCCATGCTGACATTATATGTTTTGTGCTTACTCTTAGCATTCATCTATAGTACAGAGCTAAGTCTTGAGCATTAACCAGCACTGTTCTCTCTGTATACTTGTATGTTTGCTACTTAGGTAAGGAGAAAGGGAAGAAAGAGGTGAGAATTTTCATGGCCAAAGATAAATAAGCAAGGAATCTTGAAAGCAAGAATGAAACATCTGAATATGATAAAGAAAACAATAGGTGTTTAGAGAAGGGGGAAGATGTTGTCAGCAGATTGAAAAAAAATAACTCTGACAGATTGGAAAGATTTTCACAAGTGGGATTTGGTGGAGGGGAGACCATATCAGTACTAAAAGCAACCAGCACCTGGGGAAAGGATTTTACTTCTAAGGTGAAATTAAGAGTTGGCGTTTCAAGATGTTGTTGGCTGGATGTGGGGATAGAAATAAAATTATGTTCTGTTTGGGCATCTGGCCCAGTAAGTTCAATTTGTAAAAGAAGCTTGGCTAGATGTTACCAGATTTACAGTGAAATCTCTGTGATGGAAGAATCCAGAGTAGAGGGACAACCCTGTAAGTCTTCATTAAAGAACTACTCAGTGCACTCAAGCAGGGGATAGTATAGGAAGAGTGTAGCATTAAGAAACATAAAAATGAAGAAACATAGAAACGAATGCCATGTTCCTGTGTTTATAGCTGGACAGCCTAAAGGGACTCTTTCCAGGGAAGGCTCTCATCTATAAACTACCCTTCTCTTCTTGATCAGTGATGTTCCCATTTTGTTAAAGATGCTGAGGTTGCTATGGCTGGGAATGCAGTGCAAATTCATTCCTGGATTAATCTCAAGAGACTTTGGTAGAATTAACATATTGGCTGCCTGAGGCATCTTACCAATCACCAGAGGTCTATAATGGAAGCAACAGGGTAGATACCAATAGAAGCATTGGTGGGAGGAAGGAAGGAGGAGACATGGACCTTGATCTTAAGGGTTAAGGGTGAAGATAGGATAAGCACAACTGGAAACATGCAACAGCACTAGCTGCTGTAAAAAGAAAAAAACTTGCGAGTAAGGTTATATGCAATTATTACTAGGCATGCTTAGTTACACACAACACATGTGTAGGAATGCTGAAAAACTGCAAACCTGACAGGGATAACTGGGGTCGGGTGACTGGTCAGAGTGAGCATCAGATAAAGGTGTCTTATAAGATTTCTAAAGTGGCTTATAAGCAAGGGCATCCTGGGACATGTGGGTTGTAGGTAAGATGTTCTGTGGGTCAGGAGGTTGCATGCATGGATCATGCAAGGGAGAGAAGGGACATGGTCGGGTAGGAGAGGTGCTTGCAAACTGGACTGTGAAGGGTGAGGGAGATAAATCAGTGGCTGATGACAGAGAACAACTCATCCCACCACTCAGGACAGCATACTGGGTATTATATTGCCTGTTTGGTTTCTACTGCACTCTTCTCTCAGCTATTTTAAAGAAATTATTATTGTTCATATTCTCAGAAACCCAGTACTAGGCATGCATGTTGAAACTGAAATGCATTTTCTGTGACTCTGACAGACGTGGTAGAGAAGGAATCACTAAAGGTGGCTGCACAGTCAACAGACAACTCAGTGATGGCATATGCAACCTGATGCTCCACCAGGAAAGAAGTTGCAACAGGTATGATCTCAGTGAGCTGAAAATCACTGAGAAGATAAAGTAGTGGATCATGGATCAGAAGAGGTTTCATTTCAACTATGTTACATTTCAAATATGTGAAGCAGAGATGAAGAAGGAATTGAGATCTCAGTATGGCGATGGTCATGTGCAGGGATGGTGAGACTAATGACAATTAAGTAAGACAAAGATGTTCTGCTGTCATTGCATAAACTGAAATGTGTAGAAAACAAGCTCTTTCTTTTGGGGAGTTTAGACGACTCTCTGATGAGGTTTGATTGGGGGCCATGAAGCATTCTTTTTTGTGTATGCCTCTTTAAAACAGATGTGCAACATCCTAAATGCTTTCCCCAGATCCAGCCATCCCAGCAACAAGGCAGATTCCTGCCCATTCTGTCCAGGCAGTGACATGTGGAAGGAAATGATTCCCCCAGACCAGCTCTCTCCTGGATTCTCTGCCTCCCACAGAGAAGCGTGGGAAGTCAGCTTCAGCTCAGCACTGTGTCAGATTTGGGCAGGCGCACACTCTTCCCTTTCCCCCTTAGCAACAGTCCATTTTGTTTCCCAGTCCTGGGTACTTGTTTCCTCTCCCTGCCGGTGTGTGGAGGGCTGCTGTGCTGTTTTGCCCTTTCCTTGTGCAGTCTGGTGTGCTTGCTTGCTTGCTTTCAAGGAATTTAAAGGTTGGTTCCCAAGGTCTATCCCGCATGCTTCCATCTGCTTTCTCTATTCAGCTTGCGCAGGAGGCTTACTGGCTATATATCTAGGTTCCATTTCCTGCCCTTCCTTTTGTGGACAGCAGCCAGGGGACTCTCCTGATGGGGTTTTTTGGTCTATGAATGGCACTACTGCTGCAAAACAGAGGGGCTGGAATACATTTTAATTTATTTTTCAATTGGAAAAGGCCCAGTTAAATAAACCAACCTATGAAAAGATAAAAACAAAACAACAAAAAGCCCACATACCTCAAAATAAAAGGAAAAATTCAAAACAACCCCCAACCCCAAACCCGATCAAACCTCAAACAAAAGAGTCATCGGACACAAGTAATGCAATCGCTATTAGAGGCATGTATGAAATCTGTGGGCTGCACTTCAGCCTGTCACAGGCAGTTATAAAAGATGTAATTCAATTTGCTTCAAAAAAAAAAACCATAAAAGGCAGATTGGATAGCTGTATTTTAGCAAATGTGTTTGCACTAAGGGTACCTTCTGTTGAACAGTTCTGCCCACAAGCTGTCTGTAGAATATAGAACATCTCTCGTGCATGCTTGCCACCTTGAAGCAGGGCAGTCGGGAGCAGAAAAAAAAAAAGAACAGAATGCAGAAAAAAGGTGAAGAAAAAGAGAGAAATGAAGGACAGCAAGTCTAGTACCATCAATACATTTAGAAATGAGATTAGCCAAGTGTGACAATAGAATTTAAATGACACACAGAAAGACATTAAGATTGCAGTAAATAACATACTATGGAAAATCCAGCCAGAGAGCACTTTCTGTTCAGCTTAGCTACAGAGTCAGAACGAAAGCACAGGTTGATTATTCATTTTACTGGCTCTTTTGCATTCCAGCACTATAGATCTTTTCATCTTAACACTGTTAGTTTTTATTTTTCTTTTCTTTTCTTTTTTATAATTTTGGCTAATTGTTCTAAACAGTTAATCACATTGCCTGAGAGTGTTCTGGAGGACTCAAACTTACCGACTATGTCAAACCACAGAGGGGTGTTAGCTGGCTGCACAGACACCACCCCCACAATCTCTGTTACTCTATCACTTTCCATGACTGTGAAGTTATAAAATGGCTCGTCGAAGGTCAATGGTACAGGTGAAGGGGGTGGTTTCTTAATCCATTCAATGTGCAGGCGCGCTGTGGAGGATTTCTGTGGGCGGCCATTGTCCACGGCCTTGATCTACACACACACACACACACACAGAAAGAACACAGGAAGATGTCTTAGGGCTCCGATTCTGGGGAAGGTTAGATCTGTTGCTCACATGGTGTTGGGTCAAGAGTCCGTCTTCAGCTCAGTGCCAGCAAATGGAAGAAAAGAGTGGAGAGCTGGGGAGAGTGGAATCTGGAATGGGGGGGAGTTTAGTTGGGGGGAGAATCACCCCACACTTGCCAGCGGTTGATCTGAACTACTGCCAACTTTCCAGATATGGAAACCTTGAAAAACAGATGTTGCACTTACAGTTTATAGTGTTTTATGGGCACAGATGATAGTTTATATGAGCAGGAATAGTTAACTTGATTCCTCATAGCATGACCCTGAACCTCACCTCTGGTGGTGAGACTTGAAAGGGGATAAGGTGCATTGTGAATCCTTCCCTAAGTGTAAATGATGTGTGCTTATGTGTGTGTGCACGTATGGTCCTGTTTTGCAGCCCCTTCTTTCTACTTTACTCTGGAGGTGTACTCTGCTTACCCAGGCCCCTAAAAGGGTGATGGAGGTAGGCATTAGGGAAGGCTGAAGCCTTGGCCTAACTGCCTTTGCGACCCTTCACTTATGGAAATCATGAAAGGGTGAGGGAGAACTCTCTTGGTGGCAGCATGGGCTCTAGGAGGCTATGGTGAACTGCTATAGTATCCTATAGTATCCTCAAATGAGAGGGTCAAATGAGAGCAACAGGAAACCACTAGCAACAGGAAACCAAAAATAAATAGATAAGTGTTTAAAAAAGGATTTCAAATACTGTGTTTACAGGTAACATTTATGAGCCAAGCATGATGGCACATGCCTATAATCCCAGTACTTAGGAGACTTAAACAGGTGGATCACAGGTTTGACACCAGCCTCAGCAACTTAGTGAGTACCTTAACAACTTAGTGACACTGTGCTTCAAAATAAAAAATAAAATAGGGCTAGGGGTGGGGGTAGCTTAGAGGTAGAATGCCCCTGGTTCAATCCCTAATATCACACACACACACACACACACACACACACACACACACACACACACACAAATCCAACAAGCAGGAAACACTAGCAACACAAAAACAAAAATAAGTAAATACATAAAATAAAAATAAAATAAGTTTTATGGTCACACAACCAGTAGTGATAGCCTTTGAAAACAGCAGCAACTCAAAGCATCCTAATGCTATATGTTCCTGGATGACTGCATTGCCTAGAAAATCCTTCTGGGATGGAGATGATGCATATCTTAAATCAGGATCCCTAGGAGCTGAGACAGATTTGAGTACAAATGGTTTTTTGAAGGATGTGCTCTCAGGAGAAAGTGAGTAAAATCAGGATGGACAGGGGAAGGTGTTAAGCAGGGATGTGGTTGTAGCTGATCCTAGGGATCTCACTGGTAGCTCTGAATCATGATTTGCACCACATATCTGGATCCATTTCCAGGCAAGAGGTTGAACTTTTGTATTTGGGTGTCAGTAAGTTCCTGGCTGTGGGCTGCTGGGGTGTGGGTAGAAGTGTGGATACTCTTGAGTCAAGAATCAGCCAAGGATGATGTTCTGGACAAGGGGGAAGCCATGAACCCTTAGCAGCCATCCCTCACAGCAGGTGAGGGATAGATGAACCAGTCTGGTAAAGGAGATCTGGGCATGGCACCAAAAGTATTCATTAGAGTCTATCTGGTCCTCAACGATTCACAAGCCACAAGTGTCATACAGCCTAATTTCAGACCTAAGAGTGAACACAGATCAAGGGACTCAGACCATCCTTTAACATAATAAAGGACTGACTGTTAATAGCAGAAAAGACTAAGGACAAAGAAAAAAGTAGTGGATGGTGCCAACCCTTAACAGTTCTTGGAACCTTCAAAAGTAGCTACCACTTGGAAGGATGTCCAGTCCCATATACCAGAAGCAAAGGAAGTTCATAAGTGGTTGGACTGGGGAGAGCATATAAGCACATTAGATTTGGGAATTTAAGTTTCTACTTGAGATTGCTCTTGGGTTTGTGTTTATTTTTAATTTTCTAACTTAATGAAAATTTTAGTCACTACTTGAGGTTTTCGCTTTTGACAAAATAAACACAGCTATGATTTGTGTCTCACAAATCACACAGCTAAATTCATGTTCTATCACATTGTCAACAATTACAAAATTTGCTTTTTTGGGGGGAGTCTTGTAGACACATTGAGGGATATACTGAATGGTAGGTGGGATATATGATTCTGCTATTCCTCTACCCTCAGTTTAGATCTATGTTCTTTGAAAAATGTTCCTTGAAAGTGATTTAAGGATCCAAGAAATATACATGAATAAGAAAGTAACCCCTCTCCCATCAATGTTGCTGGAATTCAGAAGACCTTACCGTTAAGATGTCATAACTCCCTGCTGTAAATTGCTTTCTGGAAGAAACCATGCCAGTTTTAGGATCAATAAAGAACTTTCCATCATCATTTCCATCCACGATACTGTAGGAGATTTCTGCATTGGGGCCCTCGTCTCTATCAAATGCAAAAGCCCTGTAGATGGGTTCTCCCCTCTTCTTTCGGTCACGCTCTGGCAGCTTGATCTGGTAGACCTTCTCAGGGAACTGGGGCTTGTTGTCATTTTCATCCAGAACCTGAACCACCACCCAAATGGTCGATTGTTTTGGAGAAGAACCACCATCAGTCACAGTCACCTGAGTTTGAAAAGAGAAAGCATGATACAATTAGAAAGATAAACACCATTTTCACCAATCCTCCCATAGTCACACCACAAAGATGGATTTTGTGCACTTTCTTATTGCTGTGCTTTATACCACACGTGTACATTTTCATAGTTCACTGTTATGGCTAGATATATAATGGCCCCTTGAAGAGCTCATAAGTTGGTGTTTGGGGCTGATGTAATTGAGTCATGAGGGTTTAAACCCATTGTAATGGATCTACCTGGGTGGTACCTGGTAGGCCAGTAGAGTGTGGCTGGAGGGGGGTCCCTGAGGGTGTGGCCTTGAGGCTTATATAAATGATTCCTCCTCCCCCTGATCACTCTCTTGCTTCTGGCCTCTATGATGTAAACACAGCCCATGTGCTGTCTCTCTGCAATGCCCTGAGATCCACGGTCCCCAGCCTCACATGGACTGAGCCCGAAATCATAAGAAAATAAATCTTTCCTCTAAGTTATGTGGTCAGATATTTAGATTATGGCTGCAAGAATGCTGATGGATACATTCACCCATAAAAGGGAAGAATGCCCCAAACTCAGTAATGGAAATCATGTTGAAAGACTAGTAGGGAAGTAGGGCTATTTTAGTCCATTCCTGCTGTAATATCAAATTACCGTAGGCTGGTGGCTTTTTTTTTTTTTTTTGAGGTACCGGGGATTGAACGCAGGGGCGTTCTACCTCCGTGCTATGCCCCCAGCCCTATTTTTTTATATTTTATTTTGAAACCGGGTCTCACAAAATTGCTGAGGGCCTCACTAAGTAGAGAGAGAGAGAGAGAGAGAGAGAGAGAGAGAGAGCTGAGGCTGGCCGCGAACCTGGATCCTCCGGTCTCCGCCTCTCAAAGTACTGGGATTACAAGCGTGCACCACCATGCCCGGCTGTGGTCCACTTTTGACATGTGAGAATATAGCCAGAAGGTACCATCTATGAAGAATAGGTCCTCACCAGACAGTAAATATGCTGTTGCTTTGATCGTGGACTTTTCAACCTCTAGAACTTTGAGCAACAAATATCTGTTTATTAATTATTCAGTCTAAGGTATTTTGTTAGAGTCACCTGAAAAGAGTTGAACACTCAAGAACTGTGAGAAATGAATGTCTATCATCAAGCCACCCAGGCCTTGGCATTTTATTACTTCAGTGTGAGTAGACTAGCACACATCTTCATGCGAAATTTGTAATTTTTAAATTGTCACTGTCACTCTGAGCTGCATGATGATATGAGACTACATTGCAAAAATAAAAGTATATAAAAATAAAAAATAAATTGCCAATGAACAAAAGGAAAACCACAAAATATACTTCACAATTTAGGTGGCTGAATTTAAGTAAAGGGTTTCTACCAGTCACAAAACAATTTTATTTTCTGCTCTGAGAAACAGGAGGGCAGTGGATGCCCCTTCCCTTGTCTCTGTGATGCTATCCTCATGTCTGTGGAAGCTGAGAGAAAGGAAAGTAATGAAGAGCACATAAATAATTTTTATGGGAAATATAAACAGTCTTTTAGTGTGAATAATTTTCTTGTTGGTCATAGTGATAGTAATCACTTTTATATTAATACCTAATGTGTATGTGATGTGACACAGTTTATAAAGCACATTTTCATGCATTATCTTCTCCACCTTCCAAACATCCTCTTCAGTAAGTGGAGCAGGTTTATTCCTATTTTTCTGATGTGAAAGCAGAGGTTTAGTGATCTGTAGTTAAGGTGTTGAACTTTTGGTGGTCCCTAATTTTCTGTTTAGACACAAAACCTAAAAAAAGCCTACATTTAATCTTTAAACCATTACCTTGAGTAAGACAGTTTATTATTTAATATGTGTATTTGGAGGCTGGGAGGAATGTAAAAAATACATTCAGCATCAATAGGAGAATAATAATGAGTCATTATGCCTGGTTAGCCATTTTTTCACCTAATAAAGAAACTTGAAAGGAATAACTGAAAGAAAAAAAAAGAGGCCAAAATGTGGGAAAACAAATTAAAGTTTTTTTTTTTTCCAAAATGGAATCACTCTGGGCATGGTGGCGCATGCCTGTGATCCCAGTACTTGGAAGGCTGAGACAGGAGGATCACAGATTGGAGGTCAGCTTCAGCAACTTAGTGAGACTCTGTTTCAAAATAAAACATAAAATAGGGCTGGGGGTCTAGCTCAGAGGTAGAATGCCCCTGGGTTCAATCCTTGGTACTCCCCCCAAAATGGAATCACAATCTAGTTTCTCTTACAAGCTCTCTAGGAGGGTAGTTTTAATAGATGCAAGACAGATTTTCATAGGAGTTCTTGCTTTTTTGAAAAATCAAATTTCCTTCCAAGGTTATTTTCCCAATTGGTTTGTTGTGTTTCACAAAAGAACCTCTCAGGGCCAGTATGTGCCAGGGCTGGATTTTGACTTGAGCTATTTCCTAGACATGCTGAGTTCTGAAGAGGCATGTTCTGTCGCTGCTGAACGCAAATGTTTTACTCCCAGGTGAGTTGTGTTGACCAAAACACATTGATTTCTTGGCTGCTCAACCACAGCGCCGCTCTTATTCTTGAACAGCCCCTTTCCAAATCCAGGCAACTCTCACTGTCTTCACTATGCACAAAACCACCTCCTCACTGACTGTCAATAAGTACCCTGCAATGGGCTCTGTGGCCAGGTGGCTCCTGAGGAAAGAAAAATACTGCTCACTGGCAGATCCTGCTGCTTACATATGGAGCAGATCTGGAGATACAAGCCCAGGCCGTCGAAGCATCTGCCTGCAGGAGGGAAGCATGGCAGCTGCACAGGTTTATGAAGATGCTCTCAGGCTTGGCAAGTCACCACCGCACCTCAAGCACCCAGTTCCCCCACTCCCTCAGGGCACAAGGACATTCTTCAGGTGCTAACACACTCTATGCTGGAGTGCTCTCCCTATTCCTTCATTTGTCCTTTAGGCCCAGCTGACATGTCACTTCCTCAAGGTGCCACCTGTTGCTTCACAGGTCAAGTGATAATGTACATTTGTGTGTGGTACTAGGGATTGAATCCAGGAGCACTGTACCTCTAAGCTACACCCCAGCCCTTTTATTTTTTATTTTGAGATAGGGTCCTTCTAAGTCTCTGAGACTGGCCCTGAACCTGCAATCCTCCCATCTTAGCCTCCCAAGTACTGGTATTACAGGCATGTACTACCACATCCAGCTGATTATGCACTTTTAAATACTTGTCTATTGAAGCCCTTACTATTGTGGAAATTAATTAAGCACATGATTCCCCACCTAAGTTGATATGTTGTTTAAGGGCAAAGACTAACTTTGCTTATTTTCTTCATTGCTCTCCTCCTGTGTCCACATTGGAATATGTTCTATAAATGCGTATTTAATGAATTGGTCTCTAATACAGGTCCTAATTGGACAATCTCTTTAGACAACACAATCTCACCTTATAAAACATTGTGAGATCATTTTAGGCCCTTTGCAACATAGCCCAAGCTGCCTTTCCTACTTTTTGTCAATTCCACCTGCCTTCTTTCTCACGGCTCTAACTACTACCTGTATATTGATAATTCTCCAACGTGTATCTCTTATCCCTGATTGCCAAAACAGCATGTTTGATAATTTGTGAGTAGTCCACTTTCTGGACCTCTCATGTGCACTTCAGCACTCCAAAGGAAAGACTGTGAAATCATTGCCCTCAAATCTCCTCCTCTTTTCATCATCTCATTGAATGACACCCTTGCCCACACCAGAATCCTATGTATGCACCTAGATTCTCCCTCTGACTAACTGTCCACGTCCAGTCAAACTTGGAGGCCAGCGAGTACATCATGTGCCCCACACCCCACACATACCCATCTCTTTTACCACTCTGCCCTGGGATTAGGTTCATTCTCATCTTGCTTGGAAGGCTACAGTAGCCTCCTGGTCTCCCTGTCTCCAAGTTTTGCCTTTGTTGTAAAGTGTTATTTCTTCTTCAAGAATCTGATGATGCCATTGACCTTCACAACACTCTTCAGGGGCTCCTTGAGGACAAGGACCTAGCTGTCCTTGATTACCATCATGCACTCTCTGCTCTCTTCCCACCTCTGTGTTCAGTTACATGGTGAGTTCGGGCCCTCCCTCTCTGCCATGCTCTTAGACCTCCATTCCATCACATGGATGTTTGTCATCAAGGGCTGCTGTACCCTGGGAGTATACCTGACTCACCCAGAAGCTTCAGTTCAAAGACTTCTGGGGTGCCACTCCTTCTCTCCTGCAGACGGATGTGGGTGTCCTAATCATCTTCCCACTCCACCGTATCTTAGTTCTAGGACACTAATTTTCATCCTGCATTTTAAGTGTCTCTTTGCTTGTTGATCTCCATTCAGTCATCTCAGACTGTGAGAAATTTGAGTTCAGGGACTATCTCTTAGTCATTGTCATGTTCTGGCACCTGGTATAGCTCTAAGTGCCAAATTAATGCTGTCAAATGAAGTCAAGAACTAATTTACCTAAAACTCCTCACTATGATAATAAATAAAAGGAACATTCTGACACTGAAGGGTCTCTGTACGTTAGGGTTTGGATATGGAATGTCCTCCAGAGAAGCTCATGTGTTAGCAATGCAGACATGTTCAGAGGTGCAATAATTGAGCCAGGCTTATAACCTTATTAGTGGATTAAGCCACTGATAGATTAGTCATTTGAAGGAACTTATTGGGTGGTAACTGTAGGCAGGTGGAGCATGGTTGGAGGAGGTGGGTCATTGGGGACATGGCCTTGAGGACTGTATCTGTCTCTTGCCTCTCTCTCTCTCTCTCTCTCTTTCTCTCTCTCTCTCTCTCTCTCTCTCTCTTTCTCTCTCTCTCTCTCTCTCTCTCTCTCTCTCTCTCTCTGTCCTCTCTCCTCCCTGGCTTCCCTGAGCAGTTTTCCTCTGCCATGCCTGCTACCATGATGCCATGATGTTTCTGCCTTGGAGCCAGCTGACCAGGGACTGAACCTCTGAAAACATGATCCAAATAAACCTTTCTTCCTCTAAGATTTTTTTTCCCCTTGGGGTTAGGTATTTTGGTTATAAAGACAGAAAAGCTAGCTAATACTCTGCAAGAACTGAACAAGTGCTTCTAGCTGTATGATTCTATGAGTGGGAGTCAGGTGGAGGCAAGTACAGTTTAAACCATGCACTCCAGAGATTTTAGCCACTTTATACCACTGAGAATATTACTAAGTGCAAGATTATGCAAGGAGATTTTAGCCACTTCTCAAACTGTGCTCACCTTTATGGACATTTATCCACAATCTACTGAAATGACCAACTCGTGTGCTTGGCTGCTTCAGTACACTGTGTGCTATTCCAAGTCAGGGACCCTGTCTTTTCAACTCATTCCTAGAACCTAGTGTACTCTCCATAAGTGGTTGCTAAAGTATGCTACTAATCTCAAATTTTAATTTCCATTATTATTTCTCTAAATTCCCTTACCTCCCCTGCTAAGTTTGTATCTGGAATACTAATCATCGATGATTTTTTCAGATTCTCAGACTTTATATGTCAAGCTGCCCTAGTCCTCAGCGCACCCATTGGAATTAGCCCATATGGAAGGAGTAGCAGTGCTGGAGATTGAAGCAGAACTCACTGGAATCAATCCCCATCATCTCCTCCTTGGCATCATTTTTAATTAATGATGCAAGGAATGAGCCATTGTTCAACACTGATACATGCATTCTGTTGCTCTGCCACAACCTCAAAGGAGAATATGGCTATGCTAGCCTAGTTTTTCTGCTCTCATAGCTAATCAGCAATCAGGGGTCCTAACAACTAATCCAAGCCTGAAAGATTAACTTTTTTTAGACACTAACAGCTAACATCTAACAAAGGGGAACACAAATAGTTCAGTACCACTGAAAAGATGGGGAAGCCCATTTCATTCCTTTTTGGTGCCTTTGTGGCCTGCAAATGTACACAACATGGGGCCCCGTGGATTATGATGACACAGTTACAAACAGGGACAGGTTTTGAAGTCTATTCCTGGAAGACGAAAGAGATTTAAAGGACCAAAAAATAGATGGATGTTGAGAAATCTGTAGTTATGGCACCTGGTAGAAGGTCATCTTTTTTATTCACCCAAGTTACCTGATGTATTTTTTCCTCTTGTCTCTCTTCCTCCAGTAGAATTTAAGTATATAAGCTACTAGAGAGCAGAGACATTTAATTTTGTCTCCAGTGTTATTTGTAGTTATTACAAGAGTTTTTAAGAGTATATTTAATATTTCTGAGCTGAACAATTCAAATCTGACACTCTTCAACTATGAATTCACCAAAATTGGCTATTTCTGGGATATTGTATTTAAAGTTGTAAACTTTGCTGCAGGGATTACCTACACTCACCCTGTTTTATATTTGTCCTCGATACTTTGTCACTATCTGATATTATATATTTCATTTATGTGCTCATTTATTACGTATCTGCCTCTACTAAAATATGAGCTCCATAAAACATGGATTTTAATCTATTCAGTTCATAGGTATATCCCTAGCATGTGCCATACATAGTACCTAGAATGTAGTAAGCTTTCAATACATTCATATAAAATAAATAAAATTTATCCAGGGCCTTTTAGGTAAAAATCTCCTTTGAGGCAAATTGGGGAATAAACCAAACAACCAACCAACCAACCAACCAACCAACCAACCAACCAACGAACTCATCCACCCTCATGGATTCCTCCCACATTTACCCTTTCCTCAGGTCCCAAATCCTCTGTCCTATTTAGGTTTATTAAGAAGAACTCAGTGCCTCGTGAAGTATCCCACTGGTTGTTTAATAGGTTCAATTTTCATAAAACCCTCCTTTTAAAAAAAACTTTTAAAAGTGGCAAATAAAAATTATATATATATAATTGAAAATGTATATACTTTTACCAACATCTCCACATTCCTAACAACCCCAACCCATCCTGCTCAGTCTCTGCCCACCACCATTCTACTCTTCTAAAACTTCCATACTCATACAAACCTGAAAGATATTTGAGAATTCTTAAAACAAATAAAAAAACTCTAATGCCTATATTTATAACTAAAAAACGAATTCATATAATTATTATTCATTATACTGCTTATGTCTTTCAGGATGTTTCCCCGAATACCTGCTTCCTTCTTAAAATATGATGGCCCAGTCAGAGCAACAGTTTAGCACCTTAGTCAGACCTGGGCAAAGGCCTGCACTGTTCAGAAGAGAGAAGCTCCCATCTATGGACTCAGTTCCTGGCTGTGCTTGTTTTGGATGGCAGCCATGTGACACAGCTCTGTGACAATGAAAGAAGTAAACCACTTGGGTCTTATCCTACAGAAACCAATAAACTATAAGTGGATGTTTTCCTTTTGGGGCCTAAAGTGCAAAGTTTTATATTTGTCCTTGAATGTCATCTTATGGAAATTGTGGTCCCTATTCTAGGCTGTTGGGATAATGATAACAGGTACCATGTGTTACTAGCTTTCCATGCATAAAGCACTCACTGTGAGAGGCCCAACCCATACATTGCCTCATCATCATCATCATCATCATCATCATCATCATCATCATCATTATAATTGTATTATTATTATTATTAATGGTGCTGGGGATTGAACCCAGGGGCATTCTACCTCCAAGCTACACCTCCAGACCTATTTTATTTTTTATTTGGAAACAGGATCTTGCTAAATTGTTGAACACTAACCCTAAATCTCAAATCTGCAATCCTCCTGTCTCAGCTTCCCAATTACTGGGATTATGGGAGCATGCCACCATGCCTGGTGAGATGGGTACTATTATTACATCCATCAGACAGGCAAGGAAAGTGAGTTCAAGAGCTTGTCCACATCTCATAAATGGTCGAGGCTTGTTTTAAATTTGGCAGCTTGGTTCTAAACTAGGGGTGGTATATATGTCTGTAATCCCAGTACTTGGGAGGCTGAGACAGGATCTCAGATTTGAGGCTAGCCTCAGCAACTTGGCAAGACCCTCAGCAACTTAGCAAGACCATGTTTCAAAATGAATAGGGCTAGGGGTGTAGCTCAGAGTTAGAATGTCCTTGGGTACAATCCCCAGTACCAAAAAAAAAAAAAAGTCCAGATATCAGCAGACTGTAACCCTAGAGCCAAATATTGCAGTTTTGTAAGTAAAGTTTTATTGGGACAATGTCATGACCATCCATTAAGCTATGATCTGTGGTTGTTTTCCTGCTGCAAAGGGATGGTTGAGTAGCTGAAGCATAGATTATAGGGGCCACAAAGACTAAGATATTTACTATTTGACCCTTCACAGAAAAAATTTTCTCACCCCTGGTCTAAACCATTAGCTTCTACTGCCTCTTTGGTTACAAAGGTTGACCATCTCTAATCTGAACATCTGAAATATGAAATTATACAAAATTTGAAACTTCTTGATCTCTGACATGACATCGCAAATGGAAAATCCCACCCCAGACCTACCTCATGCAGTGGGTAGCAGTCGAAACACAGGCACACTAGAAATATTATATAAAATTACCTCGGGCTATATGTATAAGGTATGTATGAAATATAAAGGAATTCTGTGTTTAGACTTGGGTCCCATCTCCAAAATATCTCATCATGTATATGCCAATATTCCCAAATCTAAAATGCTTCTGATTCCAAGCATTTTGGACAAAGGCTACTCAACCTGCACTGATGTCACTTATATGCCAGCTTTGTCCAAGCTTCTGCTTCGTAATATACATAAGACTGTCATTGTTTTTCAGAGAACCCTGTAAGACCTTGACATTTCTAATCTTTTTTATTTGGTGGGGTTCTGGGGATTGAACCTAGGGGCATTCTACCTCCAAACCATACCCCCAGCCCAATTTTATTTTTTATTTTGAAACAGGATCTCACTAAGTTGCTGAGGGTCTTGCTAAGTTGCTGAGACTGGCCTTGAACCTGCAATTTTTCTGTTTCAGCCTCCCAAGCACTAGGATTACAGGCTTATGCCATCACACCCAGCCATTGCCATTTCTATTCTATGGCTGCAGACAAGGAGGCTCTGAAGTAACTTACACAAGGCCACTCACTGATAAGTGACAGAATGTGGGTTTGCACCCAAATGTTTGGCATAACTTCTCCTGCTCTTTTCCCTACTCTGCAAACTGATGGAGCAGCATCTGCTAACCATCTGTTCAAAACTCCCTCCCCAAGTATGGCTTTGGATCCATATCATGCTCTTAGTTGTGCTTCTATAAGCCTTTTTTCCCTACTTTGATAATTAGGATCATCTTTGGCTGTCTCTAGTCTTTGGGTGCCAGGTTGTGAGGCACCACAGCAACTTCTTTCAGCACCCCCAGTCTTGAGACCCAAACTTGCTGAGTGAAGCTTGATCCTCATCTACTGTCTTGTTGCCTTGGTAAATCTTCAGTACCCTCTCATAAAATTTGCTCTGCCCTTTTGGGCACAAAAGTAATTCTCCCTGATCTTGGAAATGACCAGTGGGGGTGGAGGAGATAACATGGTCTGAGTTTCTATGTGTTATCTCTTTTTTATCAGAAACTCCCTGTTGACCCTGTAAAGAGACTCTTCTAAGGTACAGAAAGGTAAAGGAAAGTGGGATTCAACCTGGTCTGGAGTCTGTGCTCCTAACCACCACCTATACTGCCTCTCACCAAAATGCTCACTCGACCAGTAGCCATGGCTACATCCTCCTTCCTCTGAACACAGTTCAAACATATCCTTTCATTGACCTCAGCATTGTCATTTCAGAATGTCCTGGGCAAGGAGGACAAGTATGTGGCTTGTGGGTCATGGTTACTCCAGCCTGCCAGCTATACTTGGAGGCCACAGTAAACATCTGTCGTATTCTGTTCACACTGAGGATGGAATGTGGCCTCAACTCTTCCAGGTTGGAGTACTCTGTCAATATTAATCAATGCACCACTATCCAGGCTGAAACTCTTCATTCTATGTGTAATACTCCAAATGCTAAGTATCTTTGCAGTCGTACTTGGTTGTCATGTGCCTTCTCCCTATCCTGGCAATACCTCTTCTTCTTCCCCAATATTCTGTGCCTTCATATTCATATTCATATTCATATTCAATATTCTGTGGGTTAGTTTAGCACCTACTACTCTCCTAAAGAAGACAAAACTTAAAAGAGATTTATTTTACGCTCCCTTCTTTTTATCAAAAGTCTCAGGGCCTAGATGACAGGTTCTGAACGAGGAAGAAATCTAAAGATAAAGCCATTTAAACTAAGGCAGAACATCCAAACACACGTGGTAAGGTAGGTTTCAGATGTGCTACAATATTGATCCTCTTAGCTCTTGGGAAGATGAGCGTGGTCCATATGGAGGGAATATTAGATTAGTCACCTCTAGCTGAGGTTAGCCTTTCACTTTTCCTAAAGGTATTGTACAAATAGCACTGTCTGTATGCATCATAATGAGCAAAAACTTGGACAAACCTATGATAAGTTATTAATCACATGTTACCCTTTTTGTGGATCTGATTACATTTACAAAATGTATCTGTAGGGGTTTCTGGATACAAAAGACACACTTTCCACAGGTAGAATTTTACGCACTGTGGCTGTTAAAAATTAATTCTGGTGAGGATGCCCAACTATCTTCACAATTTACTTACAAGACCAGTTGTAGATAGTGCAGCTTGCACCATTTATGTGTGGTTAGCACACAGGTAGGGAGATGGATTAAGAGACCCACTTATGAGCATTTTCCTACTCTCACCCTGTCCTAATATGCACACAAGAAACTTCAGGGTAGACGGAAACTGCCTTTCCTTACCTCTATTATATTCAGGAAACCATTAGATATTAAGAGAATTCAAGAGTAATTGGGAGCTTAGATATCATTCTGATTCAATTCACTTTATTTTCATGAGGAAACTGAGGTACAGATAGATGAGCTTCTTAGCCTGACATCATCTTACTAAAAGTAACCTCAATCTTTTTAAGAAATTGGCTCCACAATTCCAAGCTAGCTTCAAATGCAGCATGCATTCATAAATTAGTATAAAGTCAAGTGTGTGTGTGTATTGTTTTGTTTTTCATAAACTTCTTTACAGTAATTCTGTTTACTCTCTACTTTTTATCTTCAAAATGTTTCACAAACATTAAATACTTAATCCTCCCAAGATAACAAAGAGGTTGAAAGCAACTTTATCTCCTCTTCACAGATGGAGAAACAGAGAAATGACCTTATCAAAGAATACTCAGGAGTGGATCTAAAGTCTGGGGCTGGAATACAGAGCTTTCTGCTTATGATCTCAGGCTACTGCATTCCTGGGAAGACAAGTGCTTTCGGCCATTTTTGTAAAGAAAACTATAAGCAAACAGTAAATTAAAGGGTAGGTCTCAAAGCAGCAGAAGCACTTGTAGATAAACTTTCTGAAAGGTGAAATCATTGAAGTAAGGTTAACCTGCACTATCCCCCCATCTTTTCCATGACAAAAAAGGCAACATTAAACCATGTGCTCTCGGTTTCATGACATGTGATTTCTCTCATTTGACTTATAATTTGGCATAAAGAAACCAAGTGGAGATGGGAGGTTGTTCCAGTCACTCTTTACTCATCTTACCCCATTCTGTGTGGCAACTTTCTAGATTCAGTTGAGGGATATATTCTCTGTGAACTTTAGAATATTTCAGAAAATGTGTTTCATATTTTAGATATTTCAGAAAATGTGTTTAAATATATATATATATGTATGTATAGTATAGATATAATATTTATTTATTTACTTATTTATTTATTTATTTAATTTATTTTTGTATGTGCAGTACTAGAGATTGAACCCAGTGGCATTCTATCTCCAAGCTATACCTCCAGTCCTATTTTTTAAAATTTTAAAACAGGATCTCACTACCTTGCTGAGAATGGCCACAAACCTGCAATCCTCCTGTCTCAGCCTCCCACATACTGGGATTACAGGTATGCACCACCACGTCTGGCATGTATGCGCACACACGTGTGTGTAATTTATTCTATGTATGTAAAGAATACATTTATAGAAGGTTTCATCTGAAATCTGAAATCAGGGAAAGAAAGAGCAATGAAAGATGAAAGAAAGTAAAGAAGGAAGGGAGAAAGGAAGAGAAGACAGGAAGAAACAGGAAAAGAGGGAAAAGGGATTCAAGGAAGGAGTGAGTTAGGGAAGAAAAGATGGGGGAGGAAAGAAACAAGAAAGACAGATAGGCAGGTAACCTTTTGGGGAGAGATGGATCTAGAGACGTGGAACAGTTTTCTGAGGAGAATGGAGTATATTCCCTTTCCTGTAGGGAAGACCATATACATGGAAACAAGAAAATTCATTTGTTAAATTATATGATCCCCCGTTCTTTGGGGACAGATGAGAAAAATCTGTACTGCCTTTCAGAAAGTTCATTTTTCCTAAGAAGTTATTGGAGGAAAGGACATTAACATGAAGATGCCCCAACTGAAAATGCTCCATGATCCCTTGTATCAGGGAATATAATCCTTGGGGTCACAGAGTCACACTATTTGTTTTTGTGAGCTTTCTTTTTATCCAAAGATGCCATAATATTGAGCATCCCCAGGACAAAATCAGTTCATACTCCATCCAGAGACCCCTCCCAGTACCTATGGTCTGTGTTCTCCAGGGCTTAGATTCTCACAAGTTTGTGAGCCACTTCAGGGTCTAGCATAATGCTAGCATATAGCTGGTTTTCAATAAATATTTGTTGTTTGAATGCATGTATGAACCTGGCATCTCAGAACAATGAAGACATCTTTTCTCGCCATGTTTAGATCCAGCAACTGCGAAATGCAGTTTTTTTTTTCATTTTAGAAAGATCCTTGACCAATTCACTTTGGCAGTGACTGCCAATATTACAGTTTTGTCCATGTCTCTTCTTTGCACTTCAGGAAATAAAGTGTTTCCCAGCCTGACATCTCTTAAGATTTTCCCCCTCTTTCTTTCTCTTCCCCCTGCAGAGAGGTATGCATCAGCTACTAATCTCATCACATTTCCATTTCCTTGCAGGCTCATCTGCTCATCATTTTCTATTCATAAAACTTGCCTGATTCTAATCTTCCCTATCAGCAGGAACTAAACACCTCCTCAAAGTTTCTTTAGAAGAATGGTGATTACCACCCATGTGCTAACTCTCCCTTCAAACAGATGGGTCTAATCTATGTGCTCACATGTGTGCCGTTAAGAGGTTCTGCCATGAACCAAGACGTGACATCATGTTAGCTGTAGAACTAAGTTTCTCTGCACTATTTCACAATTCCCCTGACACTGAGGCCTTAGTTGATAAACTATTCCATATTCTTCTCTCTGTGAAACAGAATCCTCCAAGTGTGAAAGCCAATAGAAAATGTACATTAGTAGTTTCCCTTCTATTTCACAGCACTGGACTTCACACTTTCTGTTACTTTTATCTTGGCAGATTCTCATACCTTGGCTCCACTGATGATCTTATATGGGGCTAAGCGCTAACACTTCAACCAGGCAACATAACATTTGGGCCTTTCTTTCTAAAGTCAAGACTTAATGCAAATGTTAGGGTCTTGCTTTAATTACTGTCTCAGGAAATGTGGCTTTTCTCCTTTTAGCAATTCAACACAGGTTTTCAGGACAACTTAGCAGGTCATTTAGCACCTTGTCGATCTAAAAATATAAATTTTGAACGACTTAAAGAAATTAGAAACATGTGTATGTATGATAGCACATGTGGCCTAAGGTAAAGATCATGAACTGGTGGCCTTGAGATATACTTTTACTTGACTCATACAGTGTATTATAAAAGTATCTGCCAACCTTTAAAATGAGAGAGATTTCACATAAATTTTCAAATTCCAGGCTTCTCCTGAAAAATCAGAATGACTGGTATACCACTCTCAATTGTGTCTCTACTCCTGCATATGCATTGGCTGTCATTCATCATCATGATTGTGAAGAAGATTTTCTTAGAATAGAGAAGTGCTTCTCCCTACTCATCTTCCTATCAAAAATGGTTATAAAATATAGATGGAGAAGAATGCATATTTAAAGATGAATGGAAGGGAGAATATTTCTTTTTGTAAATGAAGAACTTTCCTGTATGTTGAATATGCAAACATTTAGCCGGCTACACACTTCACTTATTTATGATGTTTGAGTGGGATCTGTAGGCATTGAGTTTGTAACTTTTGGTCCAAGGTCTTGGTAAGAATCTCTTCATAGTGATAGTGTATATATTTTAATGTGTGATAAAGGTAAAACCTTAGCTCTTGGCAGAGACCATTCAGAGCAGCAGAGTTGCATATTCATCATTCCCTCCCCAGGGACCAGGATTTCAGATATAACAGTTTTAGAAAAATTAAAAAGAAGTTTGAAGGAAACTTAAAACATCTTTATCCATACAATGATTTAGATTGAAAATATGAGTCATCTTGGAAACTTCTCTTGCTCCCTCTCAGCGTCTCATCAGTCATGAACTGGAGATAGAGCTAGCTATGGATTAGATAGGTAGCCTTCCTCAGCATGGATGCAGCCCTGCACCTAGATTCAGCCCTGCACCTGTGTGTGCAGCTTGGCAACAAGGAATGTGGGCCAGGTGCGGTGGTTTGTAACCCACTTGGCTATGAGTCGCTGTGTAGGGCACAACCTATATAACTGCAATAATGGGCCTGGTAAATTCAACCTCTGAAATATCAGCTTCATCTCTAGTCCCCTTCTCCATTGGTGGTGCCAAACTGTCATCACCTCCTGCCTAACTCTTGCACCTGTCTTCAATCTGCTTCCCTATCTCGAGTCTTGCCTCAGTCCATGCCATTCCTTGGAAGAACAGAAAGTCTTCTAAAATGAAATTCAGACCATTTCAATACTGTGCTGAAAGGTTCTTAATGGCTCCTCATTACTTAGAGCAGATTTTACAAAATGTGTGTTGAAGAAAACTAGGCTTGCCTTAAAAGAAGGTCCAGGATCCTAGAAGTTCATAGAACAGCATAGACCCCTCTTAGGTCTTTATAATGTACATGATCAGAGTAAAGGCTCAGAGCAAGTCTAAGCAAAAATGCAGATATAACTTTATTAATACAAGTATTTTCCAAATTTATTTGATGGTAGAACCCTGAGTAATGCTTATTAACATCCTTCAGGTCTAACATTTTGAGAAACATACTTTAGGAAGTGCTTAATTACCAAATAATGCCCACACTCTTTAGTATTAACACACAAGATCCTTTAGTGTTGACACAACGGGTCTACTGGGCTATGCTTAGCCTCCAGTGTCTAGCCACTCTGCACTTAAATTTCTAAGTATGCAGACAATCAGATCACTCAATTCAATACACATTTACCAGCACCTGTGATGCACAGTATTTTAGACACCAGGTATACAGTAGTAAGCAAGATGGGCTCCCATTCTCTGGGGAGTTCATTTGTTCACATTTTAATTCAACGAGTATGTGCTTCAAAGCTCTTGGAGTCCTATTGGGTTCCCACTGCACGGAATCTCCTTTACTCCCTTATTCTTATAGTTCTTACAAAATTGGAGGCCTAATGCACCTGTTTGTTCCTACATGATGCCTTCTAGGGAGCCACATCAGGTAGAATTGCTCTTTTTTTATGCTTCACTTGACTTTGTCCCAATAATAACATGGTCCCAAATCTCATATCTAAGTGTTATATATCTGTCCTCTTTAACATTCTTGCATTCAACTATCTCGTAGACTCCTTGGGGATGAAGACAATGCCATATCAACCACTGGGATGTCAGCATCCAGAACAATGCCCAGATACCCCGTAGATGCTGAACTAACACCATTTCCTTTAAGTCTTCTTCAGAGGCACCAGGAAGGAGGCCCTGCGTCAGTGCAGAACTTACTTATCCTATTTTGTCTTCCTGCTCCTAATGACATGTTATTTTAATTTTGAGTCATAGCAAGGATCTTAGATTGCAAATAAATTAGGTAGATATCCTGTTGGTTAGAAACATTATTTATTATCCCATTAACAGAGCTATTAAAAGCCCTATGTACTCTTGTATTCATCCCACAACAGGTTGTATTTATTCTTTACACATAATAAAATTAAAGTCCTTGGGGAAATATGTCTCAGGATACAGCTACTAAGAGAGAAAGATGGTTCATCTTATATACTTAAAGTATGTTAATTTCACAAAGATGACAGGAAGTATATGTAAGTTTTAAATAATGTTTAACTCAGTAGACTTAAGTAGACTCAGGCAGACAAATTCAAAGGTGAACATTACTATCATTATCCAATGTTCTGAAAGTATTTATCATGTACCTGTATCCAGAAAATTTATTACATGTGTATTTAAATGAACCAGTTCTTGCCTTCCAGAAGAATGTCAGACACGAAGCTAGTACCAACTCTAAACTGTTCCTCCTCTGGGTTCCTTCAGAATTCAAACTCATTTCCATCAAACTGCCTAGGAGCCTATAATAAAACTGTTTGTCTCCCCCAAGCATACACCTGTGAGTTCTTTGAGGGCAGGAACAGTGTCTTTCCTCTTTCTATTCCCAGGGCCTAGGTTGGAACGAGTGAAGGAAATGTATGAAAGAAGTAAACTGCCAAAGATAGGAAACTCAAACATGAAAAATATTAGCAATGAAGTAACTCTATGTATCCAGAAAATGAAACCAATCACAAATATAAAATATAAAACTGTCCAATCAAATGGAAAGTCTGAAAATGTTAATATTGTAGTAAAGAATATAATCGCATAGGTGTTTTAGTATCCCTTTTGTTATAAACTTTTGATTTTTGTTTGTTTGTTTTGTGGTACTGGAAATTGAGCCCAGGGGCACTCTACCACTGAGCTATATCCCCAGCCCTTTTTATTTTTTATTTTCAGACAGGGTCTTGCTGAGTTGCCCAGGCTGGTCTTCCACTTGCAATACTCCTTGCCTCAGGCTCCAGAGTAGCTGGGACTATAAGTGTGCGCCACCACACTCAGCAAGTCTTAAAAATTTGAAATTATAATTGAAAAGAATGCAAGTCTTCTTTTTAAGGATTTATATTATTATAAAAATTCCTTTATAGTGAAATGGAAGGGCATTTATCTTTTGACTATCGAATCACATGGACTCAGAAATTCAATAATTTAAGAAAATGAATAATCTCCAAAAATATAATATTTTTAACTAAAATTTCCACTCCACTTCTAGTCAACCCTCATCTGCTTAAATTACACTTAATGCCTGAGAATGATTCTTCACTTTTGCTTTTTGGACAGGAGAGGTAGACAGCTAGGGAAGAACACTCTTATTAAACCCCAGACAAGCCCCATCATCAGGCCTAGTAATGTAAAATGTAAAAACAGCAGCTAGTGAACTTTCTGCCCATGTCAAAGGCAAACTACATTAAATGTGCTAAATCATGAAAGATAAATGAGTCATACTGCCCCAGGAGTTAATTAAAAATGTATAGCTTAGTTGCCTATCTGTAAACTCTAGAAATAGTTGTTTGCCTAGCCAAAAACATTAAAAAAGCATTTGAAAAGAAACATTTCTAGTAAGTACTCAGTTTCTTCACTGGGTGAAAAGTAGATTTTACAGATGATCCTTTGCAGTCTTGAACTTTATTCTCTGAGTGTTATAATGATGATTAAAGTTAGCTCCCTACAAGGAGCTGTATTAAGGTAGGCCAGTCATCCCTGGGCAGAACTGATATACCCTCAGGGTGCTGTTTGCAAAATAGGGCATGACATTGCCAAGACAGTCCTACTTTCTCCACTTCCTCCCAAACATTCTCAGAAGGCCAGGCCCACAAGTACCCATGTGTCAAGGCTTCTGAGATCCTTGGTGGGAGAAAAGTGAGCAATGAATAATGAATGTTTCTCTGTAAGAACTCTATTTAGTGGGCAGCCAAAACTATTTTTACATTATGTCAAAAACACTTTGGGAAGAATATTCCCAAACCACATTACAAAATGTGTGAGAGGCAGCGGAGATTGCCAAGCACTGGCAAGATTTAACACCACCGTGCATGCTTGTGGAAGGTTGAGTTATTTGCTCCAATTGTCCTAGAAAGTCTCAATCTAGATGAAGATAGTTCAACTTTGAGAATAAGCATCTTTCTTTTCTTTATGGCTTTGTCAAAGGAGTATATCAGTATTCTAGATCAAGGAAGGAAAAAATTCACCAAAATAAATAGAGAATATCTGGAGAAACCCTGTAGTATGACAGTAAGAGGGATCAGCTTATGAACACACTGAATATTTTTTGTACTTTTATTGGTGCAATGTAATTCTACATCATAGTGAGATTCGCAGTGATAAGCACATACATGCACACATCACTCAGTATATTTCCCTCCATATCCCCCCCCCACTCCCCTTTTCTCCCTCCCCTTGCATGTTAGTGAGACCGGTAGTGAAACCTTGTGGTATGGATGTAAACTTGTTTGAACTGTTCTCTTCCTCAATTTCCATTTTCCCCTCCCCACCTGCCTCCCCCAGTTCCCTTCTATTATTCTACTGTTTTCTCTCCTCATTTGTTTTTTCTCACATAGTGTAAATTATATTCTTATGCAGGATTGCATCAAGACCCAGTAGTTCTTAAACAATGTGACCAGATAACCACATAAATCCAGAATGCAGCAAAGGCGAACAATCTTCGTAGTGTCCTTTCACCTCATTGAAGTTGAAGCTGCTCCTTCTGGATATTTTTCTACATCAATGTGAAGTAGATTGTTAGGTTTTCATTAGTGGTTTCATTATGTGGCTTTTTAAAAGAAAAAATAGTTTTGATTTCTTCTACAGTTCACAGTTCTTAGAAGAGATCTATTTTTGGAAATCGTATAGTCCAAGGATGTTTTGAATAACCAAATGCTCTTGAGTAGGCGAAATCTCTCAAGGCAACTGTAATAAATAAGCATCTACATCCTTAGCTATATTACCAGTATATCCTGGAAACAAGGTAAGATGGTTTTCCTGTTCCCACAATCCACTTAACTGTTGTTTAAAAATCTTAATATTTCCATTATTTATAATTTCTGTTTTGGACTATAGTTCTGACCACCACCTTTTAATTACTGCTTGAAGCCAGTTTAAGCCAACTATCACATATTCTTCAAGTTTAAGTAATGACTTTACTAGAGGCAACAAGTCTACACAGCAGCCAAGTAAGATATATTGCTTTTCTTCCTGTAAACTATTGGTGAGCACAGGAAGGCAATCTACCACAACTCCAAGATCTTCTATCCTTTCCAAATAAGCTTCAAGTTCACTTATACTTCTCTTTCTCCATAAAGTTAAAGCTACATTCAATCTCAGATTCCTGCTGAAAAAAACTTGGGCCATTGTTTCATGGTCCTGAGAAACCTCAGGAAAAAAAAAAAAACACTATATTTTGATGATGGGCTTTCTCTCTGTGAAGAACCAGAATCACTGGAGTTAACCAAGTATGTTCAAATATCAGGGCATAATTTTTCAGGCAGGTGGCCTGCACAAGCCAGTTCATTTTCTTTATTTGCCATGTCACAGACCCACTTCTAGGGGACTGTTTTATTCTGTAACAAGGACTTGGAAAAGGTTGATGAACTTTCTTTCAGCGATAGATCATCTTCCATAGTTTATCTGGGCTTTTCACAGCTTGTCCAACTGTTCTATTTATGTAAGCAGCCAACTGTTTTGGAGATCTCTTAACGTCCTTCATGTTCTTATTAGTGAAATTAGAGATCCTTTTTCTAGGAAGATCAATGGAATGATCTTCAATATTATTTCAAAAGTTCCGTTTTTTAACATTGTGGGTTTCAGATGCCATATCTCTTAAATACTTTCTTCATTGTTGGATGTTGGAACTGAAGTTGTAGCTTGGTGGTAGAGTGTTTGGCTACCATGTACAAGGTCCTGGGTTCAATTCCCAGCAAGACCTCTCAAGGTACCACGGCACCTCCTCCCAGCCCCAGCGCTGACCAGCTGCGTCCGCTCCCGGGCCTGGGCTTTCTCCTCATTTGAATGAAGCCCCTTTTGCTTTTGCTTCCTATTTTTGTTCTCCAAGTTCTCCAAGAAAATGAGTCTGCCTATGGACCATAAAGAGTTACTAGTTTCCATGTTCCAATGAATAGGCCCATTACTATAGCATATAGGCTCACACAGTCTTTCCTGGAAATCTCCAAAAATTACACAAAGAAAAAAATTTCAGAAGGTATTAGGACATTGCCTTGGGGACAGCTGAAGGCTATGTGGCACAGATGAATGCTGTTATCCAGGTACTGGGTCTTTGGTTTTGAAACCTGATGGTCTGGGACCCAAGACACATCACTGCAGTCCAGGGCAGACTGATTATGAGAGCTCCTGTCCTCTCATACAGCTTCTCTCTGGACACACTTAGCATCCTTGAGCCAGCTCAAGCCTCAGTGCTCCTTCCTGGTGCTCTTGAGTTTGGTGGGTCACTTTTGAAAACCACAGGGTCGTGAGGACCCATACTCTTCTGCATTTTTAGCAGCAATAGTAATATTGAGGCTACCTCATCCATAGCACCCCTTCAGAGCACTTTCCTATCTGCAATCTTATTTGGTTCTCCCAACAACTTCACTGGGAAAGTTCTTTAAGCAATTGTAATTCCATTTGATAGCGAGAAAATACCCAGCAAGGTCAAAGGCTTTGCCAAGAATTACTCAACGCCTAGGTGACACCATGGTCTCAACAGACTTAGCAGTTTGTGAAATACAGCCTGATGCTATAAAACCCTTGCAGACTTAGATGGTACCAGCTCAAATTTACATATACTACTAGGAAAAATCAGCTAAAAGTAACAGCTGCACAGGTGGGGAAGTAGCATGTCTTTATCCATGAAAGTAATGTATTGTTGGTACCAGAAAACTTTGAATTCACTCTTCTTGATCTGTAATATGCATGTGTGTTCAGTAGCTACTCCTTGATTATCTGCAGTGTGGAAGCTCTATGGTGGGGAAAGATGACGATAAACTAAAATAAGGTCTCTGCCCCAAAGAAGCTTCTTGCCTTGAAGAGGTGGCAGTCATGCTTACAGTTAATGGAAGGATGGAGGAAGGAGAGAAAAAAGGCTCTGTATATGGGCTGTGTATGAATTTCTAATAGTCAATGATGCTGTATTATCATTTAGATGCCACTCTTGTGTCCTGGGGAACCTGGTGTTTTAAAGAGATGCCCTTTTTCTTTTGGGAAATCAAATGTCCCCCAAAAGAAATTTGTATTATTGAGTTCTGTTTTGATAAGGTGATTATTGAAACTGCCTCATAAACTGGGATGTTTTAAAATCTATCAGGAGTGATGTATTTGTATTGTTTTGGATGGCTGCCCAGAGGATTTCTCAATGTCCTGTTTATCCTTAAGACCTGTACTCCTTCCCAAATTCTATGGAACAAAAGATCATAGGTTTTACACATCCTTTATAAATGAAAGAATAATGAGTTTATAGGACAGAGAGTTAACTTGCCCTGATTCTGCCCACTACCCCAACACCCTGCCTCACTGTGAACAAGGAAATCAATAGGTCTGGTTAGTTTTGTTGGCTATCTTAGAAATAAGAGAGAGCCTAGCTGGGCACAATGGTGCACACCTATAACCCCAACACTTGGTAGGCTGAGGCAGAAGGATCACAGGTTCAAAGTGAGGTAACTTAGTGAGACTTTGTTTCAAAATAAAAATGGAAATAAAATAGGTCTGAGAATATAACTTAGAGGTAGAATGCCCCTGGTTTTAATCTCTAGTACCACAATAAAGAAAGAAAGAAAGAAAAAGAAAGAAAGAAAGAAAGAAAGAAAGAAAGAAAGAAAGAAGGAAAGAAAAAGAAGAAGTAAAAATTAAAAAAAAATAAGAGGGATTCAGATTCTGGATGATACAACACCCAGGACAGCAGGGGCAAGGAACAGGGTTTCATGATAGCCTTTTTTACAGCTGAACAATTCCTGACACTGCATGGCTCCTGGACTCCTGTTTTGTGAGTTAAATAAGTAATACATATGTTGAATCAAAACAGATATTATTCTTCCCAAGTTTGAGTAATTAATTCTACTGACTAAAAAAAATGATTGAAATATATGGAAAATTATGTCTGCTTATTTTTTAGTAGTTCTATGCAAAAATTGAAGAAAGTCAATTCTTACCTAATGGCTGGATCATTAATTATTGTTATCCACACGCCTTTATTTTGTGTTCCATTATGAATACAGTCACACCTATGTGCACAGTGATGTATACATGTACATCCTTCATTGTGGTTTAAGAAGCTGTTTTGGGTTCCTAAACTGCCTCCTGATGGCTGTAGATAGGGATTAGGATCAAATTACTTGCATCCCAGGCCACCCCATTATAACTGAACAAAATGCTCTTTGCTATTCCTAGACCCTAAGTACCATGGCTACCCAGAAAAACCTTGATCATAATGAAAGGACCCCAGATGAATGGAAATCAGAGACTAAGATCAGGGCTGGATATCCTTTGTTACAGTGTGTAATCAGTAGACTAGGAAGATTATTCAAAATTCCAATTTCTCTCCCCTCCACTGACAGTACACTTCATCTTCTGCTTTTCCAAACATTTTGAATTGTGACTGAGGAGTCTCTGGGGTATTACTATTTCAGTCTCCTGAACGTTGCAATTAAATACACTTTAAGTAGATGTCACCTTGCCACCTCTTTGGAAAGGTATAAGAGGCAAAAAATTAGCCATCACAGGAAAAGAATTCATAGTTAAGGCTTTCTTCTTTATTAACCACATTCTGTTGTCTCTTTATGGCAACAAAGGTCTGTAATCAGTCTGGTTCCAGCTTTTTAAAGACATCAGTGAGAGGGGCAGGGTGGGAGGATCATATCTCCTTTTTACACATATGAAAGGAGGAGAAAAATAAAAGACTACCCTAGAAGTGACTGAAATTACATCTGAGTGACAGATCTTTTAAATACATGGATCAGACTCCAAGTCTAGCCCAGATACTAGGAATCTCTTATTTTCAAAAGAGTGTAAGTAAGTGTATTTATGACTTTCTAAAGGTGAAATTTCTATAATACACTGTATGGGTACCTAAATGAGGCCTGACAACTTTCTGAAGAGCTTGGCAGGACAGTGCTAATGGCATGGGGTCCATAGATGGTATAGATACCTTAAAACTATTCTCTTATCTGTCTTATGGGGGTCTGATCAAACATGTCAAGGGTCAATTGGCATTATTTATTTTCTATTACTTAACAGTTCTGCCTCCAAATGCCATTCTTCTACTCCATTTCACTCTTTTGCAGTGTAATTGGGTCCTGCTGAATCAATGGAGTTATTTTCATGGCTATTTGAACAGGGTCTGGTGGTCTGTGGGTGAGGAATTAGGTTTCTCTGCAAAAGGTACACTGCTGGGCTTGGTGAACATTTGGCAGAGCTGGGGACATGAAAGTTATTATCAGGATCACTTCTTGAAGCTGGTGAGCTGGAGCCCATCTCAGCTTGGACAACTTGCTGGTGCTTCTCATAGGCAGCTGCAGATGGGGATATGAAATGCCTGAGTCAGCACAAACAAGTCAGCTGACAATAATGATGAGACTTAGGTGTGATGGCACGCGCCTATAATCTCAGTAGTTGGGAGGGGCTGAGACAGGAGGATCACAGGTTCCAGGCCAGCCTCAGCAACTTAGCAAGACACTTAGCAACTTAATTGAAACCCTGTTTCAAAATAAAAAATGAGACTCTTCCATGATCCGGAAGAGTGACTCAGTTTCCAACTAGGAATTGTGCAGAAGCTTAAGTAGGACCACACAGTGCCTTCAAAGAGCTATCTCCATGATGAGAGAGAGAGGGAGGGATGGAGGGGGGAGAGAGAGAGAGAGAGAGAGAGAGAGAGAGAGAGAAACAACAACAACATCAACCAAACATTGCTTCTGGACCAGATAGGCTTATATGAAAATTCTGGTTTCTTCATTGCTTCTGAGCTGTACGATTATGGGCCAGTTTAAATTATGCCTCAATGCCCATGTCTGTTTTAAGGGAATAATACTATCTATGCCACAGAGATTTTACTAGAATTAAGTAAAATAGCATGTTAATTATTCAGCAGATAGTTATAGAGCACTCACACTTGATAAGAATGAGGTTATGTAGTAGGAATTTGAAGGCAAATGACCCTCTAGTTCTGTGTTCCAAGGGATATTATGTAAGAGTCCAACACAGTGCTTTGCATGTAGCCAATGTACAATATATGTAGGTTCTTGTTTTTACTGAATCATTGTAAATTAAATTTGTTTTAAAATTATTGATCCAATTTTGGAAGCAGGACACTGTTATCATTAGTTTCTATCTATTGATTTATCTGTCTACCTCTCTATGTCTGTATCCATAAGTATAACACATACACATCTAAAATGAACAAAGGACTTAGTATTCAGTGGACCTCTGAATTGGCTAAGAAGTTGGGAACAAAAGCAGTATAAATAATGGTTTTCATGACAGCAGCCTCGCGGAATGGTCTTAATGCAAATGACTTTGTTCTAAGACAGTGACATCATCTTCCAGGAAAGGCCCCTGTGCAGTCTGCCATGATTATTCCCTCAGAATTGCAATTCAGTTTCACAATCATGAAAATGGCTATGATTAGCCGCCTACTGACCTGAACATGTTAATGATACTTCCCAAATTGTCAAGCAAAGGACCTAGGAGAAGAGCATAGGTACTGAAAAAATCAGGGTTGTCATTCAGCACCCAGTGGGGTCAGATACGCTTGTTCTAAGGTGACAGACCCCACAGGGAGCTAATGTCCCACAGGTGCTCAGATCCCATTGGGAGGGAGCATGCTTAATTAGCCATCAAGTTTGTTTGTTAATTCTACCACCTAAGTCTATTTAAAAGCCATCCCTTCTCCATCTACTTCCTTAGTTCAGGTTCCCGTTTATTCTTATCTGGATAACCTCCTGGCAATAACCTCCTCATTGGTCTCTTTTTATCTGGTTGTACTCCATTTATAATTCCTACACCAGCTCCCCTTTGCATGTTCAGAGATCAACCTGTAAACCAACTATGATGGTTTGTTTGCCAACATTTTCAGTATGAGTTCCCAAAAAACATGTGGATAATGACTCCTCTTTTTGTATCTCTTCATAGACACACCTCATTTCTTCTTTCTGGAATATATACCCCATGTTCCTTTTCTCCCTGTGTACCTGGTAAATAACTACTTTTATTCTCCTTCATTATTAAGTACTTTCATTTTTCAAATAAATAATTATATTGCTTTTATTATTAGGATGACCAAGTGACATTATCATATTTAACTTTTTGTGATACAGGGGATTGAACCCAGGGGCATTCTACCTCTGAGCTACACCCTCAGCCCTATTTTTTATTCTTTATTTTGAAACAGGGTCTCACTAAGTTGCGGAGGGCCTCACTAAGTAGCTGAGGCTGGCTGTGAACCTGGATCCTCCGGTGTTAGCCTCCCAAGTACTGGGATTACAAGTATGAGCCACCACACATGTTACTTAGACTTTAGGTTGAGTTCATATGTTATTACACTGATTGTTTTTACCCTACTGCCCTAGCCAAGGTCACTTCTGCTTCTTCTAGTACTTTTCAGGCTTTTGCTACAGGCTTCTGTTTGACCCCTTCTACACACCCACTGTGATTGTTTTCTTGACTTGCCCAATAAGAACTTGCTATATCCCTAGTATCTAATACAGTGTCCAATACATATGAGACACTCAAACAGGTGGGGATCCACTGCCACAAATGATATAAACCAAACCTCAGCTTGTTTCCCTCCCTCCTCCAGAGATTATCATTTGTTCAAAAGAGGCAAATAGACTCTAATACACTGGATCTAGTTATTAGGAACTCTTACCATAATTTAACTAATGATGCTCTCTTATGTATTAAAACATCAGGGGTTGGGGGTATAACTCAGTGGTAAAGTATGTGCTTAGCATGTGCAAGGTCCTACGTTCAACCCCTAACACCCCCAAGCAAAATGTAACAAATAGAGCATCAGACAATGTTCTGGAGCCTGTGGGCCTTGACACAGCTTCCAAAGGTGCCAATATATCACAAGGTAGTTACTGAGGATTCAGGGCTGCCTAGCTTACTAGGGAGTAGTATGTATAAACAGATGATTTCCTGCAAAGAAAGGTATACTTAAAGTTCTCCTCTGTTCATCTGTTAACTGAATGTCAGACCAAAGAAAGTAATTAAAATTTGAAAAGCTTATTTAAAAATGAAGATAAAGAACATCAAGAATTATTTACTCCTAAAACAATCATTTCATTTAGAGGATTCCTAAATCTGTACCTCCAGGTTCAGTTTCTTGCACCAGCTTTTACCTTATACATCTAAGGTCCTAAAGGGAAGTTCCACCTTTTTTGGCTCCTGTGCATCTAAAACATAATGTGCCAAATGCAACTCACTTTTTCTCTTTCAAACCACATCTGCCTTTTTGATCCAGGGACCACTCTGCTTTCATTTACCTAAGTGCATAGAGTTGTAGGCTCTCCTCTCTCCTTTTTATACTGTTGGTTCTTCCTTTCAAAATCTGCTTTCCATTTCTTCATTTCTGTTGCAACTAACTCTCCCCTACATCTGGTCCTTACCATTTGATAATTAAGTAATGATCATATATCTGGTATATATGGTGCTGTCACATTGTAGATAAGAGACTACCCAAACTGTAAAATTCTATTCAAGCCTTACTCATGTCAGCCAGAAGCAGAGAGAACAAGAGGAAGGGACCAGGGATGTATATAGTCCCCAAGGCCACAACTCCAATGACCTACCTCCTCTAGCAACACCCACCAACGTGTAGTTACCATCTAGAAAATCCATTTGAATTATTAGTCCTGATTCAATTATTTAACCTCTGAATACTGTTGCATTGGCAACATACGAGCTTTTCTGTGGGACCCCATATCTGAACCATAACAGTACACAAAGCCTGTTAATATCCAGCTTAGTGTCTTAACCCACACTGCTCTTATATTCCCTCCCCTGTCCCTGTCTCCTTCCCTACGCCATGTTCCCTGTGTAAACTATCTGTCCCACACTGTTCTCTATGTCTGAAAACCTGCTCAAATTCTTCCTAGATTTAACTTTCAATAATTTTTAAAATTAAATTCAGTGGTTACCCCTCAGGGAAGCTCCTTCATCACTCCTCCATCCTCCAACTCAAGCGCTGCTCTATGGTCCCTTTTATGGCACTCATTAAACTGCCCCAGGAGGGTTGTTACTATACATTTTTTTCCTTACCAAGCCAGGATCTGTTTGAGGATATAAATAGCATTTTATTCATCTTTGTGTCCCTGGACACAGCAGACACTCAAAATGTGCCTACTGAATGAGTGAGTGACTGAACAGGTGAGTAATAGATGAAAAGCTAAACCCCTTCCCACTTACAGGAGCATAAGTTGAGTCATTTTACTTCTACAAGCTCCTTTATATGACCCAAATTCTATTTGGAGCTTTCTATGAATAGATTCTTATAGAATCCCACCATTTTCTGTGCTGTAATTAAATTACACATTACTCAAGTTTTGCTTCCTCATTCCTGAAAGACCTCATACCTCTCTGACAATGTTAATATAATAACCTAATAAGAAATAATTGGCAGATTGATAAGTGAATCAAATGGTTGAAAAAATAGATCCTCGGATGCCAAAAATAAAACCAGTGAGGAAAGTAAAACGGAAGTCAGAAGACAGAGTGATTCTGAGAATGTGACAGGAAACTATAGGCTACTTGAGTTTATGATCTATAGCAATATGAAACCCTAAACAATACCATTAAAGTCACTCATTCAGCAAACATTCATTAAGTGATTTTTATATGCTGTAATTATGCTATGCCATAATTGAATTTACTTAGGACACTGAAACACCACCCTTAAGTTATTTAAAAACAAAACAAAACAACTGTTGTACTAGAGCTGTAAAGAGAGGATACAAATAAAGGCTCAACTAACTGTACAATTGGGGGTCTTCTTACTTTCCTAAATGCATTTTATCCAAAGAAATGAATCCAAGCCTCACCGAAATTCTTAAGGACCAGACAGCAAGACATTTTCATTACTCCATATGAGATGATATGAAAGCCATTTGCTATGCAAAGGTTACCAAGAAGTAAGAGTGAATCTTTTTTTTTTTTTTGGCGGTACCGAGGATTGAACTCAGGGGCATTCTACCTCTGAGCTACACCCCCAGCCCTATTTTTTATTCTTTATTTGGAAACAGGGTCTCGCTAAGTTGCAGAGGGCCTCACTAAGTAGCTGAGACTGGCTGCAAACCCAGATCCTCCGGTCTCAGCGTCCCAAGTACTGGGATTACAAGCATGCGCCACCATGCCCAGCAAAAGTGAATCTTAATTATTTGAGTGGAGCTGCTTCTCCTAGTTCAAGTGCATGTTTTGTAAAGTCTTTATCTGTGTGCCCTTCAGTGGGAAAAGAGCTCAGAACATCTGTGAGATAGAAATGAAAGATGGGTGCTATTGATATGTCAGTATTTCTCAACATGAGCACTACTGACATTGTGGGTCATATAATGCTTTGTTGCAGGGGGCTTCCCTGTGCACAGTAGGATGTTTAGTAGCATCCTTGGCCTCTACCCAATAGATGCTTATCCTCGGTATTGTGACAACCAAAAAATGTCTCCAGACATTGCCAAATGTCCTTGGGGCAAAAGTGGTCCCAGTCATGAAGTAATACTCTATACAATAGCTTAGAAAAATTTCTAGATTTGAGAGTAACTGGAAAGCGAAATATCAATTAACTTCCTTGTATTATTTCCATATTCAATAACAAAATGTCAAGTTTTAGAATCACAATGAAGATGGTTGTACTGAAGGACATTCTAATGACACCACAAACATTCTGAAGGATTTTGCTTCAATATGCAAGTGGATGGGTGAGGGAGTGGGTGAGGCAGGGCAGCTAAAAAACAAACTGACTTCGAAGCACATTTTGAAATGAAAGGTCAACTTCCCAGAAAAAAACCTAGTCTGCTCATTGCAGAGAAATTGCATTAATTCTTGGGCATTGGAAGATGTATAATAAAGCCAGCACGGTCAAAGATTATTTTCAAACTCTACATTATGGAAAATTTTCCCTTATGATACTTGACTGGGATATTATCAAGATATAAACGGACATTTTTTTTCAGATGTTTCTAGAAGTAACAGTTGATTGTGGAACTAGACAGAATTTTGAAAATGTTAATTAACATGCTAATAAACACATTCTGAAACTTCTAGAAATCCCACAAGGAAAGTGGGATTGAATGAGCAAAGTTCTCTTCCAGCACAAATTTAAAAATAGACAAACATGCATTTTGCAAGGAATACCATCAATCTCACAGCAACTTAAGTTCCATGCACATCAACAGAATTGGAATCAAGAAATAAAGAACTGGCCGGGCGTGGTGGCGCACGCTTGTAATCTCAGTACTTTGGGAGGCAGACACCGGAGGATCTGGGTTCGCGGCCAGCCTCAGCTCTCTCTCTCTCTCTCTCTCTCTCCCCGTCTCTCTCTCTCTCTCTCTCTCTCTCTACCTAGTGAGGCGCTCCGCAACTTCGTGAGACCCGGTTTCAAAATAAAGTATAAAAAAAAATAGGGCCGGGGGTGTAGCGCGGAGGTAGAACACCCCTGGGTTCAATCCCCGGTACCGCAAAATAAATAAATAAATAAATAAATAAAAAATAAAGAACTGTGGTCCTATTCTTTTTCTGTCTATATGAAGCCTTGGATCAGGTCCCTCTAAAGCTAGGTGTCGCCGGTCATGGTGGTGCACACTTGTAATCCCAGTATTTGGGAGGCCGAGACCAGAGGATCCAGGTTCGCAGTCAGGCTCAGCTACTTAGTGAGGCCCTCTGCAACTTAGTGAGACCCTGTTTCCAAATAAAGAATAAAAAATAGGACTGGGGGTATAGCTCGGAGGTAGAATGCCCTTGGGTTCAATCCCCAGTACTGCAAAAAATAATAAAAAAAAGCTAGGTGTCCTCACCTTCCAAACGGAGAAATAATGTCAACCTTACATAGCTGTTACTAAGATAATGTAGGTAAAAGTAATCATAAACTCTAAAGCCCAATACAAACACATTAATTTTATTCCATTTTTACATGTGTAATAGATTTGTATGTGTGGTACTTGAGATTGAACCCAGGGGCATTCTACCTCTGAGCTACACTTCTAGCCCCATTTTGTTTTTTATTTTGAAACAGAGTCTCGCTAAGTTACTGAGGGCCTCACTAAGTGGTTGAGGTTGACCTCAAACCTGTGATCCTCCTGTCTTAACCTCCCAAATACCTGGATTACAGGCATGTAATTATACCACTTCTGTCCTTGAATATACTTTTAATGTAGGATATCATGAAATAGGAAAGTAAAATATGAAAAAAAATCTCATAACCCAAATAGTCACTCACAGATCACCATAGAATCTCATAGATTCTGAGGAAGGAATTTGTTGTGAATTCTTCAGCAGCCTCAAGAGTATTCAGGTTAAGTAGATATTTAAATATGTTCTTTAATTAAATTTAACTTAATTTTAAAAAGTAATTTGACTGCCTAATCCTTCCATCCACCTAATTTTATCATCTTAGTGTTTTCTTTTTTAGAATGTCAGTCTAGTTTTTCCTACATGTGGATCTAAATATATAGCGACAACAACCCCACCAACTGACATTTATTAAGGGCTTTGCATTTACCAGCCAATTTGTTTGTATACATACAACTAAGAAAGCAACACTGCAGTGAGGCATGGTGACACATGCCTATAATCCCAGTAAATACTTGTGAAGCTGAGACAGGAGGATCATGGGTTTGAGGCTAGCCTTAGCAACTTAGTGAGGCTCTCAGCAACTTAGTGACACCCTATTTCAAAGTAAATAAAATAAATGGGCTGGGGGTGTAGCTCAGAGATAGAATGCCCCTGGCTTCAATACCCAGTACTACAAAAACAAAAACAAAAAACAAACAAACAAAAAAAAAAGAAAACAAAATTGCAACCATATCCTGATGATCAAGTAGGGCTCTCTGTGTGTGTGTGTGGGGTGGGTAACTACTTTACCCCCAGAAACAAATAAATACAAGAGAGCATCTTAGCTGCAACACAAAGGGAGCTTGGGACTGTTTTCTATAAATTCTGATCCTTAACAAAAACAATGTAGCCTCTGTGTGGTGGGCTGAAGGATGGCCCCAGTGATATCAAATCCAGATCTCTGGAACCTGTAAACATTACCTTATTTGGAAAAAGTATCTTTCCAAATGTGATTAAATTAAGGATCTTGGGATGAGGCGATCATCCTGGATTATCCTGGTGGGCCCTAGATGGCATCACCTGTGTCCTCATGAGAGAGACAGAGAGAGGTTACACGTGGAAGAGGTTACACGTGGAGGTTGGAGGGATGCCTCTACAAGTCAAGGATGCTGACAGCCATCTGGAGCTGGAAGAGGCAAGCAATGACTTGCTCCCAAGAGCCTCCAGAGAGGGCCTGGTCCAACTCACACCTTAATTTTGGCCCAGTGAAACTGATGTTGAATTTCTGGCCTCCCAAAGTGTGAGAGAATGAATTCTTGTTGTTTTAAGCCAGCAAGTTTTTGGTAATTTGTTTTATTGTAGCCCTAGGAAACAAATAGGAGCTGATTAAACAAAACCAAATCCAGACTGTGCCCTTTAAGATAGCAGAACAGTTCTGAAGTCTGAAATTTCCTGTAAATATTGCAAGTAAAAACATTTTTCTTTTCTTAAGGCTTGACCCAGATTTTTTTAACATAGCTATTTATGTATTATATATCTATAGTACTACATAGGAATTTCTTTTTTTTCATTTCTTTTTTTATGTTCATTTATTGGTGCATTGTAATTATACATTTTGATATATGTCAGGGTATGAACATCATACATGCACACATTGCACATTTAGCCCTCCCTCCAATCCCACCCTATTCCCTCCCCCTTCCTTAATCACATTGTAAATACAGTTTTATCTTTGGTATCTCAATTATCTTTTAACAAATTGTAAATATTCAGAACTTCTCTTAATATATGGATAACTTGTCTTCTAGTATTAGTTAAGGAAAAACATTGGTGATCTCAAATCTAGACTCTGGGAATCCTTAGATTTCTAAAAAAAAAAAAAAGCCTCTACCTGGGAATAGAATAGACCATCAAGGCAATGTAAAATCACTCCCTGGAGCCGTGTGTGGTGGTGCATGCCTGTAATCCCAGTACTTGGAAGGCTGGGACAGGAGGATTGCAGGTTCGTAGCCAGCCTCAGCAACCTCGTGAGGCCCTTTGCAACTTAGTGAGACTCTGTTTCAAACTAAAAAATAAAATAGGGCTGGGGGTGTAGCTCAGAGGTAGAATGTCTCTGGGGTTCAATCCCCAGTACCACAAAACGAAACGAAACGAAACAAAACAAAACAAAACAAAACAAAACAAAACAAAACAAAACAAAACATCACTCCCTGGGAAGTGTCAGATCTAAACACCACCCTGATGAATTTCAGCTGTTCATTCCATCTGTAGAGAGATGCGGGAATGCTGCAAGTGGCCAGCATGTTCTCTCTATGGCTTGAGAACCCCAAAGGAAGAGCAGGCAGTGACAGAGAACTGCTGCAAGAATAAGAATAAAGAGAAGACAGGGAGAAGGAATGGGGGAGGCCAGCCTCGACAGAGGCAGGGGCCAGTGGTAACAGGAGTGGAGAGTAGTAGTCAGGGAGATTTGGCATCACAGGATAACCACAGAGAGAGACTTGTAGGAAGTTTAGGATGTTGCCTGGAAGGAAAAGATCACCTCTAGGTTGTGTGAGAAAGACACAAAGTAGCCCTGCAGGAGGAGGCTACCACTGTGTACAGCTTCCTACCCAGTGACTGTAGGCACTTGATACATATTTTTTTAAATGAATCTCTGATTATCCAGTTTGTTCTCTGAGGGCAACATATCAGAAGAAAACCAAATTGCTAAAAAAATCAATATGCTGAAATAAACAATATACAAACAACCAGTTTTCCAGAAGCTTATTTGCCAAAAATCAATGTGCTAAATTTACCAAAACATTATTTCCTGTAACTGTTTATGAAGTTAATGGAAATTCATATTAGATTGGGTAGTTTTAACAACTTTTAAAGACTTCAGGGAAGCTTTAGATGAATTTTTTTCATTTTGTCTTAAGAGCAGTTTTTAGTGAATGTTCATTTTATTGTGATGGGCATCATAGAGTGATTTAGACTTCTACTGAATAGGTTTAATAGTAAGATAAATTTGATAGTGGCCTGTGTCTTTGGAATAATCCCTTCCTCATTTCCTCTCTATTGCTTTGGATACTTTTCATGTTGAATCCATCTTCCCACTAGTTGACATATCTCAGTTACTAGATAGTAACAAATTAGCTTATCATTTGGGATGGGATGGCTTTGGCCATTTCAAATTTCTTTAGTTTTTTTTTTGTTGTTGTTATTTTAAGGCTTAACCATTTTTATATTTTCTTTTCTTTTTTCTTTTTTTTTTTTTTTGCGGTACCGGGGATTGAACCCAGGGGCTTTCTACCTCTGAGCTATATCCCCGGCCCTATTTTTTATACCTTATTTTGAAACCGGGTCTCACAAAGTTGCAGAGGCCTCACTAAGTAGAGAGAGAGAGAGAGAGAGCTGAGGCTGGCCGCGAACCCAGATCCTCCGGTCTCAGCCTCCCAAGTAATGGTATTACAAGCGTGCGCCACCACGCCCGGCTCATTTTTATATTTTCAAACAGAGTGGCTTATGAACCTTTTAATCTGGGATTTCTGGCCACTTACCTGTTGACTTGTATCACGTCATATGTGCAGTGGTTGTTTCACGCGCCTGAGTATCTTTCCATTCTCTGAATGTCATTTAAAATGTTTTGGTTCCTAGTCATTTTACCATTCTTTTACCAATGAGTTAAAGTGCATATAAGTTTAAGATTTATATTTGTAACAATAAGTAATCAAAATTGCACCATTTCCTACTGAATTGGTTGTTCTAGATCTTTCCTCAGCAAACTGTCTTATTTAGGAGGAATATATGGGGTGCCTGAAACTATGGTTCTTGACTCTAAAATATATATTTGCTGAATATATATTGATAAAAAGATTAAACCATTTGTCACCTTGGTTTTTGAGAAGTTGAATATTTTTGAAAATGCTACAATAAATACAGAAAAGGAAAATCCTGAACTAGACCATTCTAGGAATTATCATAGCTGCTGTCTAATGGGAGGTTCTGTAAACTCTAGAGTTGGTATGTTTGTTAAGTTTGATGAAGTGACTTAGTGCTCTAGAAAGCAGAATTATTTTAACAATTTATTAACTTAAAAACTAAAAAAATAATGATAACAAATTAAAAGATAAACCGTATACTTGTAGAGGAAATAGAGAGACAGGCAGCATCTCTGCTGTGTCATCCTGAGAAGGCTTCTGTCATTACTGCACTCTTGGCTCAACAGACAAACACTGAAAGGAGACAATATAAATGTATTAGTCTGAGGACTGTGGCAGAGAAGAGGGATCTCTGGTTTGAAGAAGAACATTATCAGCTCTTTATCAGCCTCAGTTAGTATGGCACTAAGCAACTTGTCTGGCACTTTTATTAGAAAAATCTCAACTGTATCTGAGGCAACAGATTATAGAAAGCAAATACCCATTTAAGATAACATCTTAAGAGGCTAGGCTGCCATATCTGTAGCATCAGAAGGGAAACTTCTAGAGTAGGAACATTCCTTTTTCTTTTCTTCTATCAGATAATCTATCAGACACTTAATGTGATAGCATCACACTGGGAGCTACGTAATATTGAAGATGGATACCTCAGGATAGTAGGTCAAACTTCACACTACACTCCCATGAAGTAGATGCAGGATGGATTCTTCTCTGAAACCCAAGCTTACACCTGAAGGTGACTTTCAAAGTACAAGGCATAACTTTGAGAAAATTCCTTAGGCAGTGGATGTTTGCGCCTTTAATGTTAATAATCACTATTTGTTTCAACTGAGGACTTATTAGGATCATTGCTGCCTTTATGACTATGTATTAAGTGCCAGTATTTCATTCCATTGCCAGGACACAGTTTTTTTTTTAAAAAAAATCTTTATTGAGGTATAACTAACATATCATAAAGTTCACCCATTTAAAGAGTGAAATTAAAGGACATAAAATGTCGGGAGCTATTTCCTTGGTTTAGAGTTGTAAATAAAGCCCTGAGAGGTACAAGCTTAACCAAAGGTGCAGGTTGAGACCTGCTGATAAGTGTGCTGTGTTTTTCACAACAGCTAAATGTTCTCAGAGGAGAGACTTGACCCGGGAAGGGGGGAGAAGGTTGTCTGGGAACATTCTGTTTGTCCAGACAAATGTTAA
>PVJS01008140.1:0-54045 GCA_004027185.1 Glis glis | reverse complement strand
CTACACCCCCAGCCCTAATTTTTTTATTCTTTATTTTGAAACAGGGTTTCACTAAGTTGCAGAGGGCCTCACTAAGTAGCTGAAGTTGTCCGCGAACCCCGATCCTCTGGTCTCAGCCTCCCAAGTACTGGGATTACAAGCGTGTGCCACCACGCCCAGCTGACAGAGTGGTTTTGACTAAAGGATGGTCAATACCTGCTTTGGTTCCCTGCATTATTCTAGGAATGGGGCTGGCTCCTGGTCTTTAAGGAGGCTCAGTATGTTCATTGCGTGCATGGAGTCACCCTAAATAACAATCAAAGATTCTTCAGAGATTAATTTAGGGAGGAACAGCATAACATAGCAATGGGAATATCCATGCAGAGCTATGCCACAGTAAACTGTGAGTGTATTCAAGGAGATTGGGGCAAGGAGAAGTTTCTCAAGGTGAAATGAGGATAAGATATTTTGAAACAATAATCATCAATAACAATCTGGGGTTGAACAGACAGTTGCTGGCCAGGCAATGTCCTTGTAGAAGTATCTTTGTGTAAGGTTGTAAAACAGAGCCCCTTTAAATTAAAAGTTCCAAATTGTTTTAGCTTCTAAACTTCCTCATGCTGAGAATGGGAACTAAAAAACTATCCCCTGGCCCAGGCAGGTGCCGGAGAGTCTGAACTGTGACATGTTCCCAGGCCAGCACAGCCTGGCTAAATTACATATGTTTATCTCCTTGCTTTTGTTTCTGTAAATTGTAAGTGCTTCTACAGGACCAATGGGAAAACAATCTAGCTGTTTCTCTCCAGTTTGATCGAACTGCACTAAATTCATCCTTCCTTTTTTCTACGTGGTTTATTTATGTCTTATGTGGGTGAGTGATCAAATCCTACCAGGTGGTTCCAGCAGGTTCCCTGGCTTGGCCACCAGTAACAGTTGGGTGGCCTTTGTGCAAGGTTGTGGTGCTGGCTGTCTTTTGTAGATAGTTCTTGTTATCGGGTATACATGTATGAGGTCCCTCTTCGTCATCCCCCAGCTTCATTTACTTATTTGGGGTGTCAGGGCTTGACAAAAGTGACCCCATGTTGATCCTGACAACGTTCACAATGGCAAGAGCCACAGCCCTGATTTTACAAAACTTGATTGGTTATGAAAGGCAAGTGGCAAGGAACTCGAGTCTACTCCCTTCTCAGAGGAAAAATATTGTTATTGACATAAGCGTCCACGTTACTCTAAATGTGGAAGGTAAAACTCCTAGGGCATCATGGTGACAGAGGAGTCTGAGGATGAGATGTGGGAAATGATCTCCAGAAGTTGCCCAGCACAGCTTAGACTCAAACAGCAGAGTTCACTGGGTCATACCCAGTTCTCTGCCTCCCCACTAAGATCCTGAGATAGAAATAAATAAGGGACCTAGCCAGGCGTGGTGGCACACGCTTATAATCCCAGTACTTGGGAGGCTGAAACAGGAGGATCGCAGGTTCAAGAACAGCCTCAGCAAGTAGAGAGACTCTCATCAACCTAGCAAGACCCTGTTTCAAAATAAAAATAAAAAAAATAGGCTGGTGGTGTAGCTTGGAGATAGAATGCCCCTGGGTTCAATCCCCAGTACCACAAAAAAAAAAGAAAGAAGAAAGAAAAAGAAAGAAAGAAAGAAAAAAAGAAAGAAAGAAAGAAAGAAAGAAAGAGACCCAATGCCTGAATTTGCTGATAGAATTACATAAGATGCTACAGGTAACGTGCTCAGGACACTGACCAGTACTTACTGGTTGGCTCATTCAGCAGCTATTTATGGACATATCTCAGTGAAAAGAGGCAGACCTAAGATTGTAGCTGTATAACTCCAACTGTCCAGGTCCCCATTTGGTGACTAAGATAGTGCGAAGAACCGGGCGTGGTGGCATATGCCTGTAATCCCAGTATTTGGGAGACTGAGACAGGAGGATTGCAGGTTCAAGGCCAGCCTCAGCAACTTAGTGAGTCCAGCAACTTGTTGGGACCTTGTTTCAAAATAAAAAACATAAGGCTGGAGAAGTAGCTCAGAGGTAAAATGACCCTGGTTTCAATCCCCAATACTACAAACAAACAAACAAAAAAAGTGCCAAGGACTTTTTTTTCTGCAGTAGTGGGGATTGAGCCCAGGGGCATACTACCTCCAAACCACCCTGCCCCCCAGCCCTATTTTTTCTTCTTTATTTTGAAATAAGGTCTCACTAAGTTGCGGAGGGCCTAAGTAGCTGAGGCTGGCTGTGAACCTGCGATCCCCCTGTCTCAGCCTCCCAAGTACTGGGATTACAAGCGTGTGCCACCACGCTCGGCTCATATTGAGGATGATGGCAGGAGGATGTGTGACCCAAGAGGTCAGGCCACGGGGCAGGGCTTGGCCGGTACTCAAACACCGCAATCACTCCTTAGAGCACATTTATGCAAAGTTGAAATAAAAGTAGAAAGGGCCCCTTCCTCAAGACATTGACTGCTGTATATTGAAACATATTCCCACATATATGGTGTGCAAACTAGAGCTTCTGCCTCAGTGCCCTCCTCAAACAGCCAGGAAGCCGTTCTATATCAGTGTACATGGCAGCCCTGGGGCCCATTGGGAATGCGGCGTCTGACAACGTCCTCCCTTTGCAGGTTTCGGCTACCAAGATGTGGACTCTCTGGGCCTCAGCCATCATGTTGGCTGTCCAAGCAGGAGCACTCGACCTGCCGGCACCAACCCCAGATTTAGGAAGTCTTCCTGTCAGATCACTCCCTGTGCCCAATCTGAACCCTCTCCCGGTTGATGTGTCACGCCGTCAGGGCTTCCGAAGCGCCTCGCAGAGCAGCTCTCCTCCCAGAAAAACCCCAGCGGGTGCCCACCCGGGAGGCAAGTGCGCACCAGCAGCCAAGTACTTCATGTCCAGCAGCCAACTCGATGACTGTAAGTAAGAACTGTTCCACCTGCACATCTTCGTCTCTCATTTCTAACCCGAGAGGGCGGTTCTGCCTTCTGAACACACGGCTCTCCAACATCAGGAGTCCCTGGCATCGCCTTGGGCACTTGTAGAGAGAAGGGGAGTCCAGGCCCTCCTAGACATTCGGTGCAGTACTACTGCAGGGGCCAGAGCCTGGCCATCTAATCAGCCCCAAATGATGCTGAGGCTGCTGGGGTAGGACAGGGCCAAGCTACCCCAGACTAGGGAATTCTCAGATCCCACAAGCTCTCTGATTAGCTGCCTTTTATGTTATTATCTCCTGGAGACTGTGCCAGACTTCACAGCTTCTCGCCCAGTCTCCCACAGGTGCTTAAAACCTTAACCTGAGCCAAGCACAGTGGCACATGCCTATAATCCCAGTACTTGGGAGGCTGAGACAGGAGGATCACAGGTTCCAAGCCAGCCTCAGCAATTTAGCAAGACCCTCAGCAACCTAGTGAGACTCTGTTTCTAAATAAAAAGGGCTGGGGGTATAGCTCAGAGATAGAGTGCCCCTGGGTTCAATACCGAGTACCAAAACAAAACAACTTCAACCTGGTTTATCAGGAGTCAGGATAACCTCTTGTCCAGGATTGCTCTCTCTAAACTCCCATTTCACACCCTCCCTGAGTCTCACTTCTCCCATGAGATGAGGAACTCTGCCTCTCCAAAATTCTGGTAGAGTCTGAGAACATAGGAGTTCAGGAACTTAAGGTTTGACAAAGAAGATAATTCCTTTTGGGAAACTGGAAGACGGTAGGGTTCATTGGCAAATGAAGACAAAGCAGAAAAACCCTCCTAGCTCAGAGGTCTGCAGCCAGGGCCTAGGACAGCCCTGCAAGAGAGCATGGCAGAGTGACACAGGCCACAGTGGCCAGACCAACATCCATGGTGCACAGCTCTGCCCTCGAGGAACACAGGCTCAGCTCTTCCCAGCACTCTTCCTCGTCAGAAATACTTCAAACGTAAGAAAAGTTCAGACAGTGATAAAAAGAACAGCTTTGTGACTCTCAAAGCAGAAATTTGGTGCTGGTAGCTGTTCGTTTCCTTTTCAGATTTAAACAAACATGTTAAAGGATAAATAGAGGAAATACCCACTGAAGGAATAAAACCAGCTATAGGGCTGAGGCCCTGGGCCACTCCCTGGCTACAGCATCCTGTCCCTCTGCCCCACCCAGAGGAAGCCACTGGCCTATTTTTCCTAGCATTTTTTTTTACCTTATGACATGTGGATATTTCTTATCAATATAAGAGATTGTGCTACATGCTATCTGGTCTCCAGAATAGGTGACCCTCTTGCTTTGTTCCCCAAACATATATTTGGGAGGCGTGTGTGTGTGTGTGTGTGTGTGTGTGTGTGTTACTGGGGATTGAGCCCAGGGGCATTCTACCTCCAAGCTACACCCCAGCCCTATTTTTTATTTTTATTTTGAAACAGGGTCTCGCTAGGTTGATGAGAATCTTACTACTTACTGAAGCTGTCCTCAAACCTGTGATCCTCCTGTCTCAGCCTCCCAAATACTGGGATTATAAGCATGTGCCACCACTCCCAGCTGGGAGGCAATTTATCCTTTACCCTGTTATAATGAGAAAGTCTTGTCCATTCTGGTTTTTTGTTGTTGTTGTTTTGTGGGAGGTTTTGTTGTTGATGTTTGTTTGTTTGTTTGTTTGTTTGTTTGTTTGTTTGTTTTGTGGTACTGGAGATAGCACCCAGGAGTGCTCTGCCACTGAGCTACATCCCCAGCCCCTTTTATTTTTTATTTTGAGACACGGTCTCACTAAATGGCCCAGGCTAGCCTCAAACTTGCGATCCTCCTGCCTCAGCCTGCCAAGTAGCTGGAATTACAGGCCTGAGCACTGCACCCAGCTTGCCCATCCAATTTCCATTTGGATCCCCCCACCCTCCAGTTTTCTGCTACTCTCAACAACACTGCTCTGAATCCAACACACATTCTAACAAAGGACTCCCGGTGTACATGTGCTAGAGACTCCCAAGGGCATAATCCTGGGGTTGAGATGCGTCCACATCACCCCACACCGGCGGTCTCTCCAGAATGCAGTCTGGGCACGGGAGGCAGCAGCAAGGCTCCAAAGGCCAGGGCCCAGTCGTCCCACAGGGGCTGCTGTTAGGGGACTTCACCAACTGCTACTCTGCTGAGCCAGAAATGTTGTCCCTTGGTCCAATCCTTAGGCCAGCAAGGTTGACCACCATCCAGATTTCGTAGCTCTTTTTCTTCCAGTTCCTACCTAAGGCCACCAAGAACAGCACAATGGGGTAGGACCCTGGTGCCTGGCAGCTCTCAGAGCAGGACGGAGGGCTGACCCTCTGTCCCTTCCCACAGGCATCTGGGATTCTACTTCTCCCCACCCAGATATGCCCCGGAGGGAGGGAAACTCATGGTTGGCACCTGCTCCAGCCCAGAAAGAACTTCACTGTGGGAGAAGAAGGGTTCTCCATCCAAGACAACTTGTCTAGGTGATAGCACCTCCCAGTGACCCACAAGGGAGAAAATGAGGCCCAGAGAGGGTAAAGGACGTGGGCAGACTCACACAGATGGAGAAGGGGAGAGTCTGGATCTGTCGGCTCCATGACCCCTTCCCAGGCACCTTCGTCTCAGCACTTAGAGTCAGCTGCCATCTCATTCACTCTCCACCCACAACCCAGGCAGCAGTTCCTGTCATTTGTCCCTGGACAGGTGCAGAGAGACTAGAACCCAGATCAGCCCTGCCCCAGGCCACTCAGCCTCTAAGGGATAGAGCCGACATTGTACCCCCGAACAGCAGGGCTCAAAAACCAAACGAGGTTCCTTCTCTCCATGCTCAAATCACTTCAGATATAACATAATCAATACCAGGCAGGTCTCACTGTAAGTGTGAGCTCTTGACAGGGGACAGGTCTATTTCTCTGACTCAACGCTGTCGTTGGGGTGGGCAGTAGCAGGGACTGGTACTTCTGAAAAGCACAATACACAGCCTCTATGTTCCCCACAACTCAAAGGTGCTGGCTCCCCAGCTGGGCAGGATCCTCTGGCTGAAATGATCCAGCAGTCCACACCAGGACCGTGTCTCTTAATGTTTTTCAGATCTGAATGCCACCCTGCCCCCGCAGATCCAGCAGCTGCTGAAATGCGAGAAGGTTAACCTAGCCGGCCTGCTTGGGGTAGTGCTGGCCACCGTGAGTGACTCCGGCCTGCTCTCACTGTTAGACCTCACTTCATTGCTGGATCTAGGAGGCTCTGGCCTCGGTAGTATCTTAGGCAAAGGAGACAATGGTGAGTCCCCAGAGTTTCCATCGCTCTCAAAAGCCACCGGAGCTGTCGGTGACCTGCTGCCACTGGGTCAGGAGGGTCTGGGTGGCCTGCTGTCCAGCGGTGCAGACAAGAATCCCATAAAAGGACTCCTCGATGGCGCTGGACTCTCTAGTCTCCAGGACTCCCTGAATGATGTGGTGGGAAAAGCTAGCGACCTCAAAGAATCTACCCAGGATCTGGTGAAGGGCGCCCTGCCATCTGATGTCAGCAATGCACTCTCAGGCCTGCTGGGGAACCTCGACCTACAGGAGGTCTTGCTGGGGTAAGTGCTTCCTGCACCTGAGGCTTCTGGGTGCTCAAGTTCGACCCCGGCAATCCCAGTGAAAGCAACAATCACCTTTTTACAAAGCAATATAGTAGCTCCAGCTGCCACGGGGCCCTCTCAGGAGAATATATGATCAAGTGTTCTCCAGCTGTGGCCAGGCATGATGGCACAATCTTGTAATCCCAGTACTTGGGAAGCTGAGACAGGAGGACCGCAGGTTCAAGGACAGCCTCAGCAATTTAGCGAAGCCCTCAGCCACTTAGCGAGACCCTGTTTAAAAATAAAAAATAAAAAGGGCTGGAGGTGTAGCTCGGGGATAGAACACCTCTGGGTTCAAGCCCCAGTACCACACACAAAAAAAAGAGTTCTCGAGCTTAACCAACTGGGGCAGGTATGGGGACCAAGAAGCCAAGGGACTGGATAGTGTCTTGGCACACTGTGAATTGGTTATTTCAAAGTTATTTTTCCTACACTCCCAGCTGATTCCTTGATTCCTGACTCTTGATGCTGTCACTTTGCAGATTACAGGTCCAACATGTGACCGTGGAGAACATAAGATCAACCATCGCAGGCGACAGCATCCACACCCATGCCACAGCTATTGCCACCATAGGTGGAAAAGGGTGAGCCTGTTTCCACCACAGTCCGTTGGGTCACTGGGGACTGGTCACCAGTGTCCAAGGGCCAGGTTCAGAGGACAGAGAACCGCAGCCTGGGGTGGGGGTGGGAATGAGCAGGCCCCCTCTTACAGCTGCCCTCTCCCCTGCCCTGTCCTCAGTGAACATCAGTACATGAGGGAGGAACATGTTAACAGTGTAGACTCCAGACACAAAGGAAGACAGCAGGACAGGCATCCCCGCTGTGTGGGATGACTCTGTGGACTAAGTCACACAGCACAGACACCTCTCACTGTCGAGCACCCCCAGGCACCTCACTCTCTAGCCCCCACAGAAGCCTCTCCACCACCTTAACAGAAAAGCAGCCCTGTTTCTCAACTGGAAACCAACTCAGATGGTAAAAGCAATTTCAATCCTTGTTCAACCTCACACAGCTAGAATACAGCTGTGACGGGTTTAACTCGGGCAGTCTGCCTCCAGAGCCAACTAGACCGGAAGAGCCATTTGCCTTGTCCAAAACTCCCTGCTTTAATAAGACCAGCTGCGCTCAATGCTGGGGTTTTTAATGTCCACACAACAGAAGGCCAGAGTCCTGGGCATAAAGGTGAGCCTGTAGCAGATCAGATCATCTCCTAAAGGCTGGTTCAGATCGAGATCTTTCCAAACGTTGACAGACTGTGAACCGCAAGCCAGGCACTGCGGCCAGGGGACAGCCAGCCTTGGAAAGCACCACATGCCTTCTCCCTGATTAACCTTGACACGTACCTGAGGCTCATTCCCCAAATGCCTATTGCTGGGCCTGAGTCCGGCCTGGTTTCACCTGCATCTTGCTCTCCACAGCCTCGCCGGACCTGTAATCAGCCTAGTAGGATTTCGAGCGCACACAGATGTGACTCTGCAAGTTACTCTTTCCACAAATAACACCCAATGCGTTGGCCTCGAAGTCCAGAAAACAGATATCCAGGTCAAAAAAGTGGACCTTCAGCTAGTAAAAACGTACGTAAGACAGTTTTTTTTTTTCATTTTTCTGGATCAACTGGCCTATGTACCAGAATGTCCCCACTGGTACCAGCCCCAGAGATGAGCTGGCCCACCACAGTGAGGTCCAGAGAGGGGTCTCTGCTTAAGAGAGACCTTCCCCCACTACGTTTGAGAATAGCCTTCTCTCACTCACCCCGAATCTTCTCTCTACTTCCATAATTCATTCAATTTTTTTAACATAAGCAATACATTCACCTGGGTCAAAATTGAAAAAATTATAAAAAGCCATATAGTGAAAAGTCTCTCTCCTTTCCATGCCTGCCAGCTGGCTAATTATCCTCCCTGGACCCAACCAATGGATCCAGGCTCCTTTGTTCGCTTTCATGGATGCCTGCTACATAAGCATATAGATTTGTTATCAGTGTATTCACATGTGGAAGGGGCAGATGTCAAACAAATCTTTCTGAACCTTGTTTCACATTTTTAAAAGAGCTGGGAATATGTTTCATCAGTATAAAAACAGCTTCTTTATTATTTTTGACTTCCTAGTATTCCCTCAGGAAGATGCACTATAATTTCTTTAACCAGTCCCTGATGAGTTATTAACTTTTATACCCAACACAATAAACAAGACCACAGTTGAGTCTGCCCACCAGCATGTGTGTTATCTGAAGATGAACTCCTCCAGATGAATTGCTGGGCCAGGTGCCCTGTGCTTGGTCATTTTGCTAGGTAGCTCTGCATCTTCCTTAGGACTGAAAGTGAAGGTGAAAGGGCTGGGGTGCACACAGATTCAGCAGCAGGACCTCACTGTGGCTGTTTCGTTGGTGGGTGGCTTTGTCCAATGTTTGGGCAGACCCAAAAACGAGAATCACTTGGTTCTCCACATGCATCTTTCCCAGGGTCACAGACATTTTGCCTTTGTCTTTGCCAATACCTCTGCCCTTGGACGACATCGTGCCTAAACTGTTGACGGTAGAGCTAAGTAAGGTGAGTCCTGGGAGAGGGAAGGGCATCCCTCAGAGACTTGCATCACTGGGTTAGACAGGGAAGAGCCCTTGCTTCACAATGCACCCAATGCTGGCAGAGACTTGGGAAGCGGGCGCCAGGCCCTCCAGAGCCCCCGTGCTGTGGCATGAGCAGCCCCTCTGACCCAAAGAGCCCCCCAGCAAGAGTGATGATGCAGCCGGGTGTGGTGGTGCACACCTGTAATCCCAGTACTTGGGAGGCTGAGACCAGAGGATCCGGGTTCGCGGCCAGCCTCAGCTACTTAGTGAGGCCCTCTGCAACTTAGTGAGACCCTGTTTCAAAATAAAGAATAAAAAATAGGGCTGGGGGTGTAGCTCGGAGATAGAATGTCCCTGAGCTCAACCCCCAGCACCACAAAAAAAAAAAAAAGAGTAACGATGCCTCAGGCTGTGGGGAGAGACAGGCTACTTCTGCCAAGAAGGAGGCCAGGGAAACAGGAGTGGGGAAAGGGAAAGAGGACAGGCTGGTGGTGCCTCCTCAGCAAAGCTAACTGGTGCTGACTTCACAGACGGAAGAATCAAACTCCTGTGACATTGACATCAGCGATTTCAACAACTGCAGGAACTGTGAGTACACACACTCGCCCTTCCCGGGGAAGCCCACTGCAGGAGAGAGAGCTGGCCGAGATTCCCTAAGGATTCCACTGACCAGAGATGCAGCCTGTTCCTGCAAGTGCCCAGACCACCTCTCCCCAGCACCCAGGAGGAGGGCTGTCCCAGCTAACCTTTTCTCCAGGCCACTTTGACTTATTCCCAAACAAAGAGTCCCTCAGGAGTCTCTGTGGAGCTCCCAGCCCCAAACGGTTTGCATGGCGCACAGGGTCTGAGCAAGGAGCAGTGCCAAGCCCTCACCCCCCGGAGCCTGAGAACAGGAAATCCCCCCAGTCCCCAAACACATGCTGAGAGCAGGGAGTGATGGGACATCTGACAAGACAGCTGATGCAGGAAATCTGTGACATTCGCCAAGTCCCAGCGTAGAAAACACAGGGTGGGCCAGCAAGTGTTTCCTCTCTGTAGAGGATTTGGCATATAAGGGAAGGGGCCGGAACCTTGTAGGCTTTCTCCCTCACCCTCCTTCTGGCTGCAGAGGAAGCCAGTCAAGGGTGCTAGCTTTCTGCTTGGGACGTGGACAGCAGGAAGTGTCCACACTGGTCTCCATCGGGAGGGCGGCAAACTTGAGGCACAAGAGCCACCAGCGACTCCTGTGCTCTCCATTTCTCTCTCCTCTCCCCTGCAGCCACCGGCTTGTTCACGTACCACATTAAAAATGCCAGGATTTCCCCACAAGGTCTCTCGATCCTCTACTGCGTAAGTGTTCTCTGTCCTTACTGTGGCTTCCGGATGAAGCCTGGAGGCATAATGGAGTTCACATAACATATCAGCTAGCACCCTCTCAGACCCCACACCTTTACCCTGGGCTCAGTCTCCTCAGTTCCCACCAAGGCACCTGGGCGCCCGCCCCAGGGCTGCGCTGTGTATGCTCTTCCATTCAAGTCCAGTGGACAGAGCCCTGGAGGTATCCCAACAAAGACAACCATATGTCTCTCTCTTTTTTGAGCCCAGGGGTGTTCTACCTCCAAGCTACACCCCAGCCCTTTTTATTTTTTTTTTTTTGCTTTGAAACAGGGTCTTACTAGGTTGCTGAAACTCTTGCTAAGTTTCCAAGGCTGTCTTTAAACCTGTGATCCTCCTGTCTCAGCCTCCCAAGTACTGCGATTACAGGCTTGCACCACCCTGCACGGCTGATAACCATATCTTGACCATGAGGATCTGCCCAGCACTGGCCTAGATGCTCAGTGGATGACGCATTAACAAAACAAGGAATTGACTCTTCCCCCACCCACCCTCTATACCACAGGGGTAGGGGGGGACCTAGGCCTTGTGCTGAAGAGAGGCAACCTTTTAGACTGTTAGCTTCACTTCCTGAAATCCTATCTTTGGATATATTCAAGCACAAAGAAATGCATGCTTCATGATGAGACTAGAAAAACAACCTGAAATTAACAAAAATGAAATAGCTAAGCCAAGAGTAAGATCGATCCAAATGTTTAAAGTGCGCAAGGGCATACAGGAATCTTATGCAGTTATTGTCAATTTTTTGGAGTATGATAAAAATTAAATGATGTATACAAGTAAGATATGTGGAAATATTAGTGATGTTAGGCAGAAATCTCTCTTCTCTTTTTATTCCTACTTCTCTAAATTTTCCAACTTTCTTGCCATATAGAGTTTACATTTTATAAGCAGAGAGGAAAATGCATACCAAAAAAGGGAGTTTATTAGCCAGGCACAGTGGTGCATGCCTGTGATCCCAATACTTGGGAGGCTGAGACAGGAGGATCACAGGTTTGAGGCCAGCCTCAGCAAGTTAACGAGACTTTCAGCAACCTAGCAAGACACTGCTTCAAAACAAAATTAAAAAGGACTAGGGCTGTGGTTCAGAGGTAGAATACTCCTGGATTCAATATCTAGTACCAAAAAAGGGGGGATTAATTAATATAGACTAGAATACCTGTAAAACGATGTAGACTCTGACTATTGAGCAGCTGCACCTTGCTGGCACCCACACATAAATGGCAAAATTGGCTTGAAAAATAAGGATTCGTGGCTTCTCTTGGAAAACCAGAGGTCTGGCTGCCCCGGGCCACAAGCTCCTCCTTCCCCCAGGCTCCTGCCCTTCACTCACTGCCGACTCACCTCTTCCACAGCCACCCAGCATGGAGGCAGTCGTTCCCCCCACCACAACGCTAACCAGGCCACCTCGCCCTGCTCCCTCACCGCCAGGCCTCCAGAGGTCTTTATCCGTGTTAGTCTCCCAGACGGAGAGATTTTTCTGTTTATCTTTCTCCAGGCTGAAGCCCTCTTTGGCAAAAATAGAGTCCCTGTCCCTGGAACTCTTCTCCCTCCAGATCCTAAAAATGCCAATGTTTCACTGACTCTGTCCCGCGTGATGCTCAAGGAAATCACCACCTACGCTGCCAAGCAGAGCTCTGTCAAGGTAAGCACCTCGCGGCCCGGCCCCGCTGCTCCATGCTTCGCCACAGTCCGCCAACCTGAGTGAAAGGTGGGGATGCAGATGGGTTCTGAACGTTCTTCCAGAGAGAAACATGACCACTGCCATGGGGGACATATTTTCCCTTAACGATCAGATGAGTTGGTCCCTATTTACATCAATGGAAAGTAGAGAACAGGGACACAGGAGGACAAACATCTTCTGAGTGCCATACGTGTGCCAGGTGCACAGCCAGGCGTCTTTACATAGTTAATGTCATTTCTCCCTCACGACTGCAGTCACATGGAGTATTCTTATTCCTATTTCACATATGACCTAAAGGAGAGAATGAAGCCAGGTGTGGTGGCGCATCGTATAGTCCCCGTACTTGAGAGGCTGAGACTGGAAGATCGCAGGTCCAAGGACAGTCTCAGCAACTTAGTGAGACTCTCTGCAAACTAGCAAGACCCTGCTTCAAAAATAAAAAATAAAATAAAAAGGGCTGTGGGTGTAGCTCAGAGGTAGAATGCCTTTGGGTTCAATCCCCAGTAACACACACACACACACACACACACACACACACACACACACACACACACACAAACAGAAGAAGAGAATCAATAGTACAAAGTTTATCTATACCTGAGGTATTCATTTGCTCTTGACCCTAAAAGTGATAGAAGGAATTAACAACATCAAGAGTTACTTACTCCAGCCATGGTGGCACATACCTGTAATCCCAGTACATGGGAGGCTGAGACAGGAGGATCACAGGTTCAAAGCCAGCCTCAGCAATTTAGCAAGGCTCTCAGCAACTTTGTGAAACCCTGTTTCCAAATAAAAAAATAAAATAGGGTTGGAGGTGTAGCTCAAAGGTAGAATACCCCTGGGTTCAATCCCCAGTACCACAAAAAATTTAAAAAATAGTTACTAACTGCTTTCCATGTGTAGACTCGCTTTGAAGCAATATACAATGTGTTCTTAGCAGTGTCCCTAAATGATCAATTGAGAGCTCTCTGTGCCCTGAGGGAAGCGAAGGAGATAAAGGAAACTCTCTGGAAGCAGACTCCGCTGTGTGGTTACCTCGCTGCTCCAGTGCTCAGCTGAGTGACCGAATCACATAAATCCAATGAACTCTGGAACGAACGATGTGAACAAGGCATGCACGGCTCGTGATAGAACATCCACGGTCCTTCGTCCTGTCCACACTCTAACCAATGACCTCTTTACCACAGACAGACAACCTGGAGGCACGCATCACCAAAATAATCTACGCCTACCAGCCAGAAAACATCATCCGAGCCACCTACTGGACTGACCTAAGAAAGGACGATGTGAGCTTTGCTTCCGGGGAAACGGTAAGTGCCGAGGAATGAATCACAGCTGCGCTGAGGAAGGATCCAGAGCAGCCGTGTTGGGTGGAGGGAGCTCCTGCCAAAGCCCAAGGCCCAGGGTGCCCAGGCGTCCCTAGGACGAAGGGACCAGCACACTGGCGGCTTAGCCCCAAGGGGAGAACAGAGCGGGCAGTCTGACCTGGGAAGACGAGACCAGGCAGGCTCCACTCTGGTCTTGGCCTGGGACCCTGCTGGTCATCCCACAATGTGACATGTTTGTTGAGTGGTCGGGTCAAGGGGTTCTGTTTTATGCATGCTCATTTTGTGTTATTTCAGACTTTAACCATCTCACATGCGGGCAAGATTTCAAAAGACAAACTGATAGCAAACATCAAACTTATGAGGTACTGTCTATGACTACATAATTTTTCTGTCAATGGAAGAGAAAATATGAAACCCAAGACAATATGAGTACAATAATGCATAAGGCTCATGGGAAATACTTGGGTAATTACAGAGAAATTAGAATGGAAATTTAAATTTACATGCTCTTATTCATCTGAAGGTTGCCCTTTCTGATAGTAGTTTCTAATTTATAACTAACTTTCATTAAGAAGCAACTGAGGCCAGGAGCAGTGGCACATGCCTATAATCCCAGTACTTTGGGAGGTTGAGACGGGAGGATCGCAGGTTCAAGGCCAGCCTCAGCAACTTAGTGAGACCATTAGCACACTTAGTTTCAAATTTAAAAAACCTGTTTCAAATTAAAAAATAAAACAGGGCTAGAGGTATAGTTCAGAGATAGAACGCCCTTGGGTTCAATCCACAGTACCAAAAAAAAAAAAGAAACAAACGAAAAAAAAAAAAGAAGCAACTGAAATAATACTTAAATTCTAAAATTGAGCTGTGTTTTTCATATGAAGCTAATATTTCTCTGTACTTTGTTTCCTGACAGATCTGAGCATAGTGTGAACCCTCCTGAGGCTGTAAGTTGATGTGGCTTTCAATATATTTATCTATGATATATGACAATTTTTTTATTTTTTGCAGAACTGGGGATTGAACCCAGGGGCATTCTACCTCCAAGCTATACCCCCAGCCCTATTCTTTATTCATTTATTTGAAACAGGGTCTCACTAAGTTGCAGAGGGCCTCACTAAGTAGCTGAGGTTGGCTTTGAACTTGCGATCCTCCTGTCTCAGCCTCCCAAGTTCTGGGATTACAAGCGTGTGCCACCATGCCCGGCTCAAGAAATCATTTTAATGCCAGACAGTGACACAGGGACTCTGGGAAGGAGAAGGTCATGAAGACTACATCACAGACACACTGTGCAGTAGGACTACAGAGAGCAGATTGAGTGTAGGACCTAGGGTCCAGGCTCCAGCACAGAGATGGAAACCAGCAAAAGCTTCACCGACTGACCCCAGCTTTCCGACCTCTGAGCATGTCGGTTCCTTGATTCAACAAGTGTCTAGTGAGCACCTGCTATGTGCCTGGCCCCACAAATGCCACATGAAGTAGGGACAAGGTGCCTAACTCCAAGCACTGAGATTCCAGTGTGTGGGCTGAAGAGGTACATATAAACACATTAATAAGTGGGCAAAAATTATTGAGAACCTGGCGTGGTGATGCATGCCTGTAATCCCAGTAGTTGGGAGGCTGAGACAGGAGGATTGCAGGTTCAAGGCCAGTCTTAGCAATTTAGCAAGACCCTCAGCAACTTAGCAAGACCCTGTTGCAAAATAAAAAAAATAAAAATAAAGAAAGGCTGGGGGTGTAGATCAGGGGCAGAGTGCCCCTGAGTTCAATCCCTAGTACCAAAATAAAATAAAATGTATTGAGAGCCTGGTAGCCACAGGTTGGATGGAGGTCCACAATGGGCACCCAGAGGTGAACACCTTATGACTGTGGGTTTAAAACCTGGGTACCCTATGTCAGCCCCAAGGTAATATGGGGTCAGCAGAAAGGGAAACTCTTGGGGATCATCCCAAGCCCAGTGTTCTCTTCCTCTCAACTTTGCTGGGCAGCTACAGGATGCGCCAACTCTGTGCTCAGGGGAAGCAACTTAGAACTTAGCAACTTAGAAGCATGATCCCTACCTCATGTAGCTACCTGCCCGATGGGGGACACCAATATTTATGCATATAGCTGTCAATTGAGCACAAAGAAGACAGAGTGGAAAGCGCAGCAGGTGGGAGGCGGTGAGTGGGTTTGCTATAGAAGTGGTGCCTGAACTGTCATGAAAGAGCAGGACCTGGCCCCACACTCCAACAGTATGTACCAGGGAGAGGGAGCCAGATGTGCTAAAGATAGGCAGCATGGACTTGGGCCTGCAGGGGAGGGCCGGGCAGGGAGAGGGAAGGCAGGGGAGCAGGGAGGAGATCTGGGAGGGCCTCGCGTCCACTGCAAAGCAGGCAGCATGTTCAGCAACAACCAGTCCTCCCACCACTGGAGTCAGTGCTTGTTCTAGAAGCACAGAGCTGACCCTGTACCTACAGCTGCGTCTGGCACCTAACAGCAACCGAGGAAACCTCCTCAAGGAGCCACCCAAGGCAGCAAAACCTACCGAAGGGCCTCGAAAATGCCCAAAGATTTAGAGGCCTGAGGGATGGATTGAGATCCACCTCCCCACCTGGCCTAGTCTAGTAACAGACCTTTTTACTAGGAAAAACCTGCAGGTAGAGGCCATAAGACTGCTTGCCTGGCTGTAATGCCTGGCTGAGGACCACTAGAAGGCGTTGATGAAAACACTCCTCCTGTCTTTGTCTTTTGCAGGCTGAAGAGGTGAAAGATGTGCTGGCCAATGTTATGACAAAGTTCTGGTCTGTCCTTACTGGTACGTGGAGCTGATAACCCGAATGCCTGGGAGAGTGAGTGTCACAGGAGAGGTCCCAGGGTGTGAGTCACACTGCAGCGCCGAGTGCAAGCTCACCACCCCATCTCCAGCCGGCTCACTGAGTGCTTTTCTTTTTTCTTTTCTTTTCTTTCCTTTCCGTTTCTTTTCTTTTCTTTTTCCTTCTTTTTCTGTTCTTTTCTTTTCTTTTTTGTGGCACTGGGGATTGAGCCCCGGGACATTCTACCTCCAAGATATACCCACAGCCCAATTTTATTTTTATTTGGAAACAGGGTCTCACTAGGTTGATGAGAATCTCACTACTTTTTTTTTTTTTTTTTTTTTTTGGTACCGGGGATTGAACTCAGGGGCGTTCTACCTCCGCGCTACACCCCCAGCCCTATTTTTTGTACTTTATTTTGAAGCCGGGTCTCATGAAGTTGCGGAGGGCCTCACTAAGTAGAGAGAGAGAGAGAGAGAGAGAGAGAGCTGAGGCTGGCCACGAACCCAGATCGTCCGGTCTCCGCCTCCCAAAGTACTGGGATTACAAGCATGCGCCACCACGCCCGGTCGAATCTCACTACTTTCTGAGGCTGTCCTCAAACCCGCAATCCTCCTGTCTCAGTCTCCCAAGTATTGGGATTATAAGCATGCACCACCATGCCCAGCTGCTTTTTTTTTTTTTTTTTTTTAGACAGGGGGAAATAGCATCTTAAAATGGTAACGATGCAAACCAAAACAAATGCATCCTCTACTGCTCCTAAAGAAATCTATTCCACAGGCATCATTGGGACCAACACCCTCAAGCCACTTGGCAGAAAAAGGGACCCGGGTCACTTAGTCACGCAGACCTTAGGGGTTTGACAACACAGGAAGCTGAGGTCCTAACTCTTATGACCAACAATGATAGTGCAACATGCCATCTGCACATACTTCTGGTTAATTCTAAAGGAGTTCAAAATAATGCACTTAGCCGGGCATGGTGGCGCACACTTGTAATCCCAGTACTTGGGAGGCTGAGACAGGAGGATCTGGGTTCGGGGCCAGCCTCAGCTACTTAGTGAGGCCCTCCGCAACTCAGTGAGACCCTGTTTCAAAATAAAGAATAAAAAATAGGGCTGAGGGTGTGGCTCGGAGGCAGAATGCCCCTGGGTTCCATCCCTAGTACCACAGGGTAGAAAAAAATAGTGCACTTACCACCCAAATGTCAGGGCCTAACTCACGTGGTGTGGTAAGGTAGTGAGGTCAGACGTGCCAGCGTACCACTTGGCATCAATCTTAGGATACCCACCAGGCTTCCACCTGATCTGGAGTCTCTTCTTTGATACCCCACTCTCAACCCCCCACCCCAACAGACAGGGAGAGACTGTGGTCTTTACTCAGGTCATTCTATTGAATGGGCCGGAGAGATTCCTCCTAGAGCAACATACTTCCCAGAGATCCCTCCGTTTGACCAGCTAAAACAAACCACCCAGATTATTGTTTCCTTCAACTGGTATTCTTTATTTCAGATGTGCTTAATAAATGGAATGTACCACCAGGAGTAACCTCATATCCTGTACTCGATGCCAACGTTAACGTGATAAAATCGGTAAGAGAAAGCCGGGCGCGGTGGCACACACTTATAATCCCAGTACTTGGGAGGTTAAGGCAGGAGGATCGCAGGTTCAAGGACAGACTCGGCAAGTAGTGAGACCCTCATCAACCTAGTGAAACCCTGTTTCAAAATAAAAATAAAATAGGGCTAAGGGTGTAGCTCGGAGGTAGAATGCCCCTGGGTTCAACCCCCAGTACCATTAAAAATCAGTAAGAGAAACATAATTTTTTTTTCTTGAAGTGCTGGCGCTCGAACCCACTGGCTATCCTCTTGCCTTAGCCTCTCAAGTATTTGGGATTACAGGCGCATGCTAACATGCCCAGCTAGAAGTTCCATACTTGATAAATGTGCTTAATGAGTATGAAATCTGACCAGTAAAACATCAACTTCTTTCATTTTGGCTCAAACCTCACAAGTTGCACATTCTTGATTTTACTTTACCTCCAAGTTTCCCTGTGCCTGTGGCCAAACGAATTGTTAGAGCGTAAAGGATGATCAAATCAGCGTTGGCCTCAGTGTTGCTCTTCAACCTGCAGGTCTTACATGGCATAGCTGAGCCGCCTTCAGCTCACCCCTGGGCCCCCGCTCAGGTCGGCTTAAGTCAAGGGTTAGATCAGGTACAATCAGATCAGTTAGAATGCCGACTTCTACAGCTACACGTGACAGCAAGCCCAGCCCAAACTACTTTAAGCAATGACAATAAAAATTGCAGGCATTGCAGCCAGGACGGGGCTAGCTGCAGAGGTGACTTCATTCGCGGTCCAAATGGTGTCACCAGACTCAGTCTCTTGGCTATACTACTTCTGGGTGGGGTCTGTTTTGACTCTGCATGGAAGCCCCCACTTACCAGGAGCTTCACCCTCTATTTCCTTCCCTAATAGTTCAAACAACAATCACTCAGAAACAACCTCAGGGGCTCGCACTGAGCGGACTTGTCCCATTTCCTCATCCCTGAAGCAAGCTCCGTGGTCAGGGGACGGAGCGCCCTGGCTGGCTCAGACTGCGCCAGCAGTCAGCTTATGTATTTAAGTACACAACTCATTGTCATTTAATCTCCACAGAATGATCTTCAGGCAGCAAGCTGAACCCAGCACACCTGAAGCCAAGTGATGATGCTGAATAAAGCACAAATGATCCGTAAAACTTTTCTATGAAATACTGAGCCGACAATGTCCTTATGATTAAGGAACTGAGTAGAGTTAGTCTTCTTAAAATGCCAAGTATCCATTGGAATTTTACCAACTACCTTGAATTAAGCAATGTAAGAAGGGCAGAAATTCCGGGATTTTTGGCAGTTATAATCAGCTCTTTAATAAATTTGTTTTCATGCAAAAAAATAACTCATCTTCATTTCCTATACATAGGAATCTCTTCATGTTTGTGACTAGACAAAGAATTTACTTGGAACAAAAAAATTAATAACATGAACAATAAGGCAACAAAGTCAACTGTTGTCTAGTGCACTAGGGGACAGTCATGACAATGATTAAGACTTTTCTTCCTGTGTTTCTGCTCCCTGTTAAAGTTTGGATCTAGAAAGGTCCCCAAAGGCCCAGATCCAGCTTGGCACTATTGGGAGGTGCTGGAGACTTGGTGGGTCCCAAAGGGAGGTCTTTAGTCACTGAGGGTGTGCCCTTGAAGGGGAGAGTGAGGTGCTGGTTTCTTTCTCTTTTTCTTTTTGGTTCCTGGCCACAAGGTGAGCATCAACAGCATCAAACAGAAGTGTCAATGTTCTAGAGCAGTTTTTCCTAAGCATGTGGTCCTCCCCACCTTCCCTTCCTTCAGTCTCTACCGCCTAGGGCCCAGGGGAGAAAACCAGAGAGGCTGGCAGTGTCTGCAGCAGAAACTGGGCTGGGAAACACTCAACACAGAGACTGTAGGGAAAACTCCAAAAACACTGACTGAGGCAAAAAATGAAGTAAAAGGAGAGACAAAGGGGACATTAGTTTTAGGTAAATTTAATTGTTATAGAGGTGTCCACATAGCAGCAAGGAGATGCATCTTTCCATCTGACGCACAGGTGCCTCACCACTCGCAGCTGTCTCCAAAGCTTCGCTACCTCTTGCATTAGTGACCAGTCACACGGCCCTCCTGTTGGGAAGCACCGCCCAAGTCGACGCTGAGGCCATGTGCTCAGCTCAGCAACGTGCTGAGGAGTCCTTCAGAGTGGTCCTGCAAAGGACGCGTCCTCTAAGTGTCTGAGAGCTGGCAGAGGTGATCTGAAAGAAAGCCAATCAAAAGAAGGCAAGGTGACCAGGACTGCACTACAGGGACTTAATGTGGAGCCTCTAGAAGAGAGGCCACCAAGGGGGGGGGCAGGCTGAGAGACTGCGTGGTTCCTGTGTGCCCCAAATCCTGGAAGAGACGTCTGACAGAATGGCAATATACACAACTTAAAAAGTCAAATACAGGCCTGTCCCAAATAGTCACTTCTCTCTTGTTTCTTTTTTTTTTTCCCTGCGGCACTCGGGATGGAACCCAGAGGCATTCTACCTCTGGGCTACACCCCCAGCCCGATTTTTTATTCTTTATTTTTGAAACAGGGTCTCACTAAGTTGCGGAGGCCTCATTAAGTAGCTGAGGCTGGCGGTGAACCCGGATCCTCCTGTCTCAGCCTCCCAAGTACTGGGATTACAAGCGTGCGCCACCACACCCGGCCTCCCTTGTCTCTTAAGAGATGGCTCCTCCCCAGCTCCAACCACAAGGTTCAGATGTGAGCTGCGCATTATAGACCCTGTCCTCTGAGCCCCATGGGTGAGCTGGGATCCAGGCTAGACTACTAAATCCTTCCCTAGGATACATATGGCCTAATGGTGGGAAAGTTTCTCTTTCCTCCCTAATTAAGAGCTGAAAGGCTGTGATCCCCCCCCAAAGTTACCAGCAGTCACATTTCTGACCACAGCAAGTTGGTCCATTAGTGAGTACTTACAGAGTGCTTACTCTGTGCTAGGAACCACCCCAGGTCCTGGAGATACAGACAACAGAGAAGATTATTTCCTGCCCTCAGAGAAACTTTCAGGATAAGACAGGTAGTAGCACGTACATAAACAAAAATGATTTCAGATACTGGAAAGTGCTATGACGATAAAATGGGTTAAAGTAGTAAATAGGGATGAAAATAAGGCAGGGAAAACTACTTCAAAAAAACAACGTCCAGCAGGGCATGGTGGCACACGCTTGTAATCCTAGTACTTGGGAGGCTGAGACAGGAGCATTGCAGGTTCAAGGGCAGCCTCAGCAACAAGTGAGACTCTCATCAACCTAGCAAGACCCTGTTTCAAAATAAAAATAAAAAATAGGGCTGGGGGTATAGCTCAGAGGTAGAATGCCCCTGGTTCCACCCCAGTGCCACACACACACACACACACACACACAAAAAGACAATGTCTGGGGAAGGCCTGATAACATGATATTCGAGAGAACCTAAAGATTAAAAAGAAGGTAGCCAGCCGGGCATGGTGGCACACGCTTGTAATCCCAGTACTTGGGAGGCTGAGACAGGAGGATCGCAGGTTTGCGGCCAGCCTCAGTTACTTAGTGAGGCCCTCCGCAACTTAGTGAGACCCTGTTTCAAATATAAAAAGAATAAAAAATAGGGTTGGGGGTGTAGCTCAGAGGTAGAATTACCCTGGGTTCAATCCCCAGTACCACAAAAAAATTAATTAATTAATTAATTAATTAAATAAAAAGGTAGCCAGGCAAAGATCAAGAGTCTCCCAAGCAAAAGCAACATGTGCAGAGGCTCTGAGAACAGAACCAGCCTGGGGGACAAAAGGGAGGCCACAGACTGGAGGAGAGCGCGAGCAGCAGGCGTGAGGCTGGGAGGCAGCTGGGACCGACCACATAGGCGTGGACACCTTGCATTTCATGCTGGCTCCAATGAGAAGTCACTGAGGGCCTCAGCAGAGCAAGGAGTGATCCTAGAGCATGCTGACTGCTGTGGGGCAGACTGACTACAGGAGAGGAAGGATGCAAGCTGAGGACGTGAAGCTTCTGGAATGTTCGAGCACTGCTGGCAGGAGTGCAAAATGATGAAATTACTTTGGCTATTTCTATTATACACACACTATGACCAAGCAATTCCATGTCATATGCCCAACAGACACGAATACATACATGCACCACAACACATATACATGAATATTCATAGCAATATTATTTGTAGTATCTCCAAACTGGAAACAACCAAATGGCCATCAATGCTATAATGCATAAATAAATTGTGGTGATAGAAAAATATAATCATGAATGATTGACAGAAAATAGGCTGAGGGAAAGAAGGCAGGTACCAAAAATATATATACTGTATGATTTAATTTGATAACCATCAAAAACAGGCAAAACTATGGTGCAGAAATCAAAAAAGCTTGTAATCCCAGTACTTTGGGAGGCGGAGACCGGAGGATCCGGGTTCGCAGCCAGCCTCCGCTCTCTCGCTCTCTCTCTCCCTGTCTCTCTCTCCCTCTTTCCTTAGTGAGGCCCTCCGCAACTTCGTGAGACCGTTTCAAAACAAAGTATAAAAAATAGGGCTGGGGGCGTAGCGCGGAGGTAGAACGCCCCTGCGTTCAATCCCCGGTACCGCAAAAAAAAAAAAATCAGAAAAGTGGTTAACTTTACTTTTTTTTTGTAGTACTGGGGATTGAACCCAGGGACATTCTACCTCCAAACTACACCCCCAGCCGTATTTTTTATTCTTTTATTTTGAAATAGGGTCTCACTAAGTTGCGGAGGGCCTCACTAAGTAGCTGAGGCTGGCCGCGAACCCGGATCCTCCGGTCTCAGCCTCCCAAGTACTAGGATTACAAGCGTGCGCCATCATGCCCAACTCTACTTAACTTTTTTATTTGTATTAAATCCAGGGGCATTCTACCGCCAAGCTACATCCCCAGCCCTTTTTATTTTTAAACAGGGTCTGGCTAAGTTGCTAAGGCTAGCCTCCAACCTGCAATCCTCCTGTCTCAGCCTCCCAAGTACTAGGACTACAAGGGTGCGCCACCACGCCTGACCTAAGCAGTTAACTTTAAATGTAGGGAAGGGAAGCCAGGCACAATGAGAAACCATCAGGAGGAAGAAAGAGTAATACTTCTGGACTTACTACTGTCTAAGATGATTTCAGATTTGACATGAGAAGCCATATTATTCTCAAACAGCAAGAATGACAACAATGTCAAAATAAGCCATTTCGTGCAAAACTGACAACATATCGTCAAAAATGTAATGTAACCCTTTGTTTCAAGTGTTTTGCTCTTTTCTACCAAAAATACTTATTGAACAGGTCATGAAAGTCACTTCCTTGTATACTGTGTAATGTTTGAAAGGATGTAATACTTGTCCAATGTTCTATTTAAATGATGGCTTACATATCTGTAAAATACACTATGATCTTCCAGTGTTCTATTAACAGAATACCTACATTTGTGTTCTTAATGATAGTAAGGAGTATATAAGCTGGTCACAGTGATGTGTGCCTGTAATGTACTTGGGAGGCTAAAACAGCAGGATTAGAGGTTGGTCTTTAGACCAGTTCATGGCAACTTAGTGAGACCCTGTTTCAAAATAAAAAAGGGCTGGGGGTGTAGCTCAGAGATAGAATGCTCCTGGGTTCAATCCCCAGTACCACACACACACAAAAAAGGCAATATATAAGCTCTAGACTATGACTTCCTACCTATTGTAATGCACCTGTCTTGATTTTTTTGAAATATCTGCAGAATTGAAAACTTGGGACTTAATGGGTTAAGAAAGATAATCACCAGTGAGGGCAAAGATAGAAAACAGGAGAATCAAGTCCGCAACCAACAAACTGGTTGTGTTGAATTTTGTCAGATGGAAAGAAGTAGAGAGGATATAGTTCCCACGGGAACAGAAAAATTCTAAGAAGTTACATGCCAGGGGAAGAAGCCTTCCTCAGATGTAAGCCACAGGCCATGGCTCCCATCACTCAAGAAGTGACAAGAGCAAGGACAGAAAGAAGAATGAGGCCGAGGCACTACAGAATAGGGAAGAGGACAAAACATGGAACATCAATAGAAAAAGAATCACCCTTTCTCCTTCTCTCCTTCAGTGCTGGAAGCACCCTTGCTCCTGCCCAGCTCATCAGAACATATCCTGCCAGCTTCTGGTTCTGGGGTAAAGTGAGTGTGAGAGCCAGAAAGGAAAGAAAAGGGTAGACCTGTGGCAGTATGAGAAGGGGAGGCGGAAGGAAGGAAGAAAAGGAAGGAGAGAAGAAAAGAGGGAAACCCCCAAAGAAGGGAGGAAAGAAGGGGGAAATCCCAGGGCCATACAACTAGCTCTACTAGTCCAGGGAAGGGACCCAGGAAACTGGAGCACATGTAAGCTAAGGACGCCTGCGTATCAAAGGTCACAGAAGATACGCCAATCTCTGACAGAGTGCATTCTCAACTCACTCAAAATCACTTACACTTCCTGGCCTCTCTTGTAGCAAGAAATTAAATGCTAGGACATACTCCAAATTTCCACAAAGAACCCTTCCAGGGCAGGAAAAGCGATAAAAACAAGAAGGCATTACTTAGGAGCAGTCTAACATTTAAACCAAGGTATCCTTCCACTGTACAGGCTGAGAAAAGATTTTTTTTTTGTACTGGGACTGAGCCCAGAGGCATTCTATCTCTGAGCTATACCCCCAGCCCAATTTTATTTTTATTTTGAAACAGGGTCTCTCTAGGTTGATGAGAGGCTCACTACTTGCTGAGGCTGTCCTCGAACCTACAATCCTCCTGTCTCAGTCTCTCAAGTACTGGGATTACAGGCGTGTACCACCATGCCCAGCTGAAGAGATTTTTATTTGACTAAAAAATTCCTCTAGGAAAAAACTGTATTCCCCAAATTACCAAACCAACGCTCATTTCATAGCGCAGGCCAAAAGCCCAAAGGACACCTTACCTTCACCAGCACATAGTCCCCAGGCTGGGCCCTGACCGTGAGCCCAGGGCCAGTGGCATCCTCCATGTCTGCATCAGGGAAGATCACCCTGAGGTTGCCGTCATTCCGGCCACACAGGTCAGTGGCAGAGCGTTTACTGACCTGCAGAAAGAAGAGAAGCGTTTATGAATCTGTTACAGTCCTAAGTTCTAGAAGAGTAGAAACTGTGGCCTCTGTCTCATACCTTTAAGGGTCTTACCCACAGAGCATTCCTTATCCAAAAGCCACTGAAAACCCAGGGTCTACTGCTGCTGCATGGACAAGGCAGTGCACGGCACACAAGGGAGAGCCCTGACTCAGGTGAATAGATGGAGAAAAGTGCCTGATACAGAGACCAACCCAGTGCTGGCTGGCAGAATGAATGGTGGATGAATTTAAGATCGGCCTAGAAGCAAGGTGTGGTGGTACACACCTGTAATCCAGCTACTCAGGAGGCTGAGAAAGGGGGATCACAAGTTCCAGGCCAGCCTGTCTGGATATAAAAAATAAAAACGGCTGGGGATGGGTCAGGTGTGGTGGCACACACCTGTAATCACAGTTCTTGGAAGGCTGAGTCAGGAGAATTGCAGGTTTGAGGTCAACCTCAGTAACTTAGTGAGACCCTCAGAAACTTGGCAAGATTCTGTTTCAAAATAAAAAATAAAAAGGGCTTGGGTGTAGCTCGGAGCAGCAACTCTGGGTTCAACCCCCAGTATTGCAAAAAAACCAAAACAAACAACAACAACAAAAATATAACACACACACACACACACACACACACACACACGTATATACATATACATATGGCCTTACCCCCTCTACCAGTACCAGCTGGTTACAACCCACATAGGTCTTATTGACTTCTGAAGCTTCTTCTCGGAAGACAGTGATAAGTTCCTCCAAACGCCTTAATTTTACTTCTTCTGGGACATCGTCCTTCAGCCTATGATATGCCCGTGTCTTCTAAAAAAAAAAATAGGAGATGAGGTCAGTAAAGATTTGTAGAATCCATTCTTAGGGCACAGAAGGAACATATTCATTCTACCCGCAAGTTACAGACACATGTACAGAGACCCAAGCCTGAACAGAGATTTCCCTGGATTTGGGAACATTCCAAGGAAAAAGAGGTTACCTCTTAAGTAGAATCATCTTTTCGCAAGGGTCAAATTCTAAATTTAGCAAATGAAAATCAGAGCCCCCAAACTGCTCTTGATATTTATCCTAATGTTACACTTGGATATGTACTAAATGATTTATCCACTAGGCTACTCTGTGGCACTGTTTATAAAGACAGAAGATACAGAGCAGCCTAAAATGCTTATCGAAAAGTAACTAGTAAAACAAACCACGGCTCATCTATGCAACGGAGGAGCTGTGAGATCCCACTCTGCTCCTTGTCCATGGACATCACAAACCTACGAGAAATCCTTTCTAATGCGGGCGGTGGGAAATGGGTTTTCAGTGTATGGTGGAAGCACACTCAATGGGCATCGAGGTGAGTGTTCATTTTGGGACCTAACTCCTAGTTAATGTTAGGGTTATAGAGACTAAAAGTCCCTCTGAAGCAATTATGCAAAAAACACAAATATATACATTGGCCCATTTACACTGCTCACAGAACATTAGACAGTGGGCTTTAAAACAAATGAATGAGCTGGGCATGGTGGCGCATGCCTATAATTCCAGTACTTGGGAGGCTGAGACAGGAAGATCACAGGTTTGAGGACAGCCTCAGCAACTTAGTGAGACTCAGCAACCTAGCAAGACCCTGTTCCAAAACAAAAGTAAAAAAGGGCTGGGGGTGTAGCTTGAACGCCCCTAGGTTCAAGCCCCAGTACCACAAAAAATAAATAAATAAAGCAAATGAATGAGCAAGGCATGAGACAGGAGGCTATCTTGGGAGGCTGAGACAGGAGGATCGCAGGTTCAATGGCAGCCTTGGCAACTTAGCAAAACCCTGTTTCAAAACAACAAAATTAAAAAGGGCTGGGGGTGTAGCTTGAAGGTAGAATGCCCTCTAGGTTCAATCCCCAGCACCACACACACAAAAAAAAGTGATCCATGCCAATCCATCCCTACCATCAAGAAAATGGCAGACCAGGATTGTCTTCTCTCTACAGAAAATATGCATTATTCTCCCTTTTCTTCCTAATCTCCTGCTTTGTTTTCCTGGGAATTTATGGTATAGGAAAAACTCCAAAGTAAGTATCAGTATGTCAGAAAAAAAAAGAAATCAGAAAATGCTGAGGGAAGCTGAGAAGATGACCGAGGGCATCTGTGAAATAAACCACATTGATACACCAAAAAAAAGTTCTGCGTGTTGAGAAATGATTTTAGATTTCTTATAAGAAGAATAAGTCTCTCTCCCTCCTGATTTAAACAACCTAATTTAAAATATTCTAATGCAGGCCAGGCATGGTGATGTACACTTGTAATCCTAGTACTAGAGAGGCTGAGACAGGAGGATTGCAGGTTCACAGCCAGCCTCAGCTGCTTAGTGAGGCCCTCTTCAACTTAGTGAGACCCTGTTTCAAAATAAAGAATAAAAAAATAGGGCTGGGGGTATAGCTCAGAGGTAGAATGCCCCTGGGTTCCATCCCCGGTACCACCAAAAATAAAATAAAATAAAATAAAATATTTTAATACACAGAGACACCGGCACAGTAATCTTTTTTCATTTCAAATTGCTGAACTGTGTCAGAGTATACAAGAGATAACTAGAAGAATGAACAAGAAGTGGCTAAGAGAGCCTGTGGCTTCACAGGCACTGCCTTGCTGTGTTCTCTTTGCTGCCCAGCTGTTTACGATCAACGCCACGCTGGTGAGGAATGAGGGCAGCGGTCCTCCCCATCCCAGAGCTCACCTGTCTCATGCTGTAGGCAAAGAGGAAACCAATGTTGTACTGAACTTCCCGAAGCAAAGACACTGTCTGCAAGTGGTCTTCCTCTGTCTCCCCACAAAAACCAGCAATGAAATCGCTGCTGAGGCTCACACCTGTAATGCACAAAGACAACACGGCACTGCTGCTTACCTTCAACAGGAGCCTTTGGCACTCTTGGACTACAGAGGGAGGGGAAGTGATCGAAGGCCTCCCCCAGGAATACTCAGCCCACGTCCAAGTAAAATAGAACTGGCAGCCAGGCGTGATGGCACACACTTGTGATCCCAGTACTTGGGAGGCTGAGACAGGAGAATCACAGGTTCACAGCCAGCCTCAGCTACTTAGTGAGGCTCTCCACAACTAAGTGAGACCCTGTTTCAAAATAAAGGATAAAAAATAGAGCTGGGAGCCAGGCGTGGTGGTGCACGCTTGTAATCAAATCCTTGGGAGGCTGAGACTGGAGGATCCGGGTTCACGGCCAGCCTCAACTACTTAGTGAGGCCCTCCACAACTGAGTTAGACCCTGTTTCAAAATAAAGAATAAAAAATAGGGCTGGGGGTGTGGCTCAGAGGTAGACCGCCCCTGGGCTCAATCCCCAGTACCACACACACACAAAAAAAACCAGACTGTCACTACAGAGCAAAGGATAGCCTACATCTCCACCACGGTCCACACCAGAGCTGGTTTCTCAGCCTACATTTCCCTCAGCACCAGAAAAGGTATTTTACTTCAGATGCTAGATTCAGAGGCACACTAGAAGTCTCCATTTTCAAAGTGGTCCTAGTTTACTAGTGAAAATCTTGCAGGGCCTCACACAAACATATATTTCTTTTCTTTCTTTTTTTTTTTTTTTGTGGTACTGGGGGGTTTGAGCCCAGGGACATTCTACCTCCAAGCTACACCCCCAGCCTCAATTGTTTTTTTTTATTTTTTGGTGCTGGGGATTGAGCCCAGAGGCATCTACCTCCAAGTTACACCCTCAGCCCGATTTTACTTCTTATTTAGAAACAGGGTCTCACTAGGTTGCTGAGAGCCTCGCTAAGTTGCCAAGGCTGGCTTTGAACCTGCGATTCTCCTGTCTCAGCCTCCCAAGTACTGGGATTACAAGCATACGGCACCACGCCTCATTTTTTAATTTTAATTTTTTTTCATTTTTTTGTACTGGGGATTGAACCCAGGGGCATTCTACCTCTGAACTACACCCCAAGCCCTATTTTTTATTCTGTATTTTGAAACAGGGTGTCCCTAAGTTGTGGAGGGCCTCAATAAGTAGCTGAGGCTGGCCGGGAACCTGTGATCATTGTGCCGGTTTGGGAAAATTGCTCTGATATTAATTTCTAGTAAAATGTAAAAGGCTGTCATTCAGGCAGGGAGAGGCTGTAGCTCTGTGCATTCCAAGAGCCTCCCTCCCTTCTCTTCTGCCCCTTTGTTCTAAATGATTAACCCATAGTAAGAATGTAAAGACAATTGAAGCCTCTAGCCTTAGAAGCACGCAGAGACTTAAAGACACCATAGAAGCAGTTAAGGCCTTTAGCCCTAAGATCACCGTACACAGCCACACTGGCTGTAATCAGTACCTCTGTTTCCCTCCTATTCTTTGTGACCCAGCCTCAGTATGAGAAAGGCAAACTCCATGTGTTACATCAAAGTGCCCATAGTTGATAACAACCAATACAGCCCAATACAATAGGGGAAAAAACAAGGTAGATTAGTGACTTCTGTGCTTAGTGAGTGCGCTTAGCAGACTAGAAGGCACCACCTGCCTAAGGAATAAGTTATGCCTAAGAAATAAGTTACTAGCTCATTGCCTTGTTAACGCTGATAAAACCATACCAATGTAAAAATTGTATTTAAAGGGCCAGGGTCGAAAGGAAGGAAGAGTTCCACTTTTGGGCTCTCCAGCGAGTCTTCCAGGCATGCTGCTTTTCCTCTTCTCTTTTTCTATTTCCTACTGACTTTGTAATAAAATTTTGTTAAAGCTGCAACCAAGTTGCCTGTTAGTTTTTAACTCCTCTCTTCAGACGATCTGATCTGAATTGAAGGAAAGAGTCCATAGCGCCGATCCCACCGTAACAATCATCCTATCTCATTTATTTTATTTAATTTATTTATTTTAACATAATGTTAAGAAAGTTACTGAATACTTACCAAGTGCTGCACATTCCTATCCATTTTTAATTCAAACTATTTAATTATCCCAATAATCTGATGAGATGAGTACTATTAACTCAATTTTATGGCTGAGGAAACTGCAGCCCAGAGAAGTGAAGTATCTTCTCCACCCACAGCACTGCACTCAACCCAAGGCCAGTGCACCTGGCATCCCACCAGCCTGCCCTGCCAAGACCAAAGTGTGTGCACGCAACACAAGGTACAGTGATTAAAAAATTGGGGGAAATATAGACACTCTCAACCAAACCTAAACTAAAAGACTACAGAGAGTAGTTTTGTTTTTTGTTTTTTGTTTTTTTGCAGTACCGGGGATTGAACACAGGGGCATTTTACCTCCAAGCTACACCCCCGGCCCTAATTTTTATACTTTATTTTGAAACAGGGTCTCACTAAGTTGTGGAGGGCCTTACTAAGTAGCTGAGGCTGGCCGCGAACCCGGATCCTCCGGTCTCTGCCTCCCAAGTACTGGGATTACAAGCGTGTGCCACCAAGCCCGGCTTTACAGAGAGTAGTTTTATAAGGAGGAAGGGGAAAGAAAAAAGGAAGTAAGGTTAAGATAATAGGAAAGGAACTATCTCTAAAATCTATAGTAATAAGTTGCCATAAAACTAGTTAGAAAAAGCACACTTTTTTTGTGGTACTGGGGGTTGAACCCTGGAGCATTCTACCCCCAGGCTACACCCCAGCCCTATTTTTTATTCTTTATTTTGAAACAGGGTCTCACTAAGTTGCAGAGGGCCTCACTAAGTAGCTGAGGCTGGCTGCGAACCCAGATCCTCCTGTCTCAGTCTCCCAAGTACTAGGATTACAAGCATGGGACAATTGCCCCCAAAACAGAACCAACTTAAACCATAATTCTGTCAGTTTACAAGAAGGATTAAGATCTTTCCCATATGTTCAGAAACACAAAGACTACAGAAAAGAAATCTCTCCAGGGGCTGGGGATGTAGCTCAGTGGTAAAGTCCTTGCCCAACATACATGGGGCCTGAGTTCGGTCCCTAGAAAGCCCCCCCAAAAAAGAAAAGAATTCTCTTTAGCCTTGGAACCACAAGATAATTTATACCTCTGAGTATTTCTAGCAAGACCAAGACATCAAAAAATCAAGTTTGAGCTGGGTGTGTTGGTGCATGCCTATAATCCCAGTACTTGGGAGGCAGAGACAGGAGAATCTAAGGTTTGAGCAAGGCCCTAAGCAACTTAGAGCCCGTTTCAAAATAAAACAGGGCTAGGTGTGTAGCTCCGAGGTAGAACACACTTAGGTTCAATGCCCAGTACCACAAAAGTAAATAAAATAAAAATGGGTGAGGGTGTAGGTCAGAGGTAGAATGCCCCTGGGTTCAATCCCCAGTACTAAAAAAAAAACCATCAAATTTGATTTTTTTTTTTTTTTTGGCGGAACTGGGGATGGAACCCAGGGGCATTCTACCTCCGAGCTACACTCCCAGCCCTACTTTTTATTCTTTATTTTGAAACAGGGTCTCACTAAGTTGCAGAGGGCCTCACTAAGTAGCTGAGGCTGGCTGCGAACCTGAGATGATCCTGTCTCAGTCTCCCAAGTAATGGCATTACAAGCGTGCGCCACCACGCTTGGCAAGTTTGATCTTTTGGAACATATTTTCATCTTGACGGGGCAGGACAGTGTGGAGGCCAGGTGTGCTGGCTCTGGGTTGAGTGCAGTACTGTGGGCTGTAGGCAACAGAAAAGATACTTCACTTCTCTGGGCTACAGACTCCTCAGCCGTAAAATGGAGTAAGAAAAGATGTAAATGAAAGTGTAAAAGGAGAAAGAGAGAACGAAATGATAAGAAGCAAAAGTATTAAAATGATGTCACAAGGGGCTGATGGTTGCCTCCATCTAACCAAGATGACTGTAGACTACCGTAGATAAACATGCTTAGCATTTCTTAAATGTACCTGGAATAGACTCTCTGATATGGTGAACTAACTCCACATAAGCTTCTCTTGAATACCTGTAATAAAGAACAAAAAGAAAAAAACCTAGATAAACAATTTTTTGTTTGTTCGTTTGCAGTACTGGGAACCAAACCCAAGGCCTAGGCACACTCTGCCACCAAGCCACATTCCCAGCCCATAAATCTGTGTGTGTGGTGTGTGGTGTGTGTGTGTGAGTGTGTGTGTGTGTGTGTGTGTGTGTGTGTGTGTGTGTGTGTGTTTTACTGAGTATTGGACCCAGAGGGGTTCTACCTTGTAGCTACACCTCCAGCCCTATTTTATTTTATTTTTATTTTGGGTTTTTTTTTTTTTGGTGATACCGGAGATTGAACCCCGGGGCATTCTACCTTCGAGCTTCACCCCCAACCCTATTTTTTTATTCTTTATTTTGAAACAGGGTCTTACTAAGTTGTAGAGGCCTCACTAAGTAGCTGAGGTTGACCACAAACCTGGATTCTCCTGTTTCAGTACTGGGATTACAAGTATGTGCCACCACGCCCAGCCTCATTTTTTATTTTGAAACAGGGTTTCACTAAGTTACTGAGGGCCTCGCTAAGTTGCTGAGGCTGGCCTCAAAACTTGGATCTCCTGTCTCAGTCTCCCAAGTACTGGGATTACAGGTGTGTACCACCACACCCAGCACCACAAATCTTTTTCAAATGAATGCTAAAAAAAAAAGACAACACGGCCGGGCGTGGTGGCGCACGCTTGTAATCCCAGTACTTTGGAAGGCGGAGACCGGAGGATCCGGGTTCGCGGCCAGCCTCAGCTTGCGCACGCGCATGCGTGCGCACGCTCTCTCTCTCTCTCTCTCTCTCCCTGTCTCTCTCTCTCTCTCTCTCTCCCTGTCTCTCTCTCTCTCTCTCTACTTAGGCCCTCCGCAACTTCGTGAGACCCGGTCTCAAAATAAAGTATAAAAAATAGGGCCGGGGGCGTAGCGCGGAGGTAGAACGCCTCTGCGTCCAATCCCCAGTACCGCAAAAAAAAAAAAAAAAAAGACAACACTAGCCAGGCGTGGTAGTGCACGCCTGTGGTCTCAGTACTTGGGAGGCTGAGACAGGAGGATCGCAGGTTTGAGGACAGTCTCACCAACTAGTGAGAGTCTCATCAACCTAGTAAGACCCTGTTTCAAAATAAAAATAAAATACTGCTGGGGGTATAGCTCAGAGGTAGAATGCCCCTGAGTTCAATCCCTAGTACCACATAAATAGATAAATAAATAAATAAATAAATAAATAAATGAAAAATAAAGACAATACTATGAATCCCTGCGTGTAATCAAGTCTCATTCATACAGCACAGCACAGGAGTAGATTAAAGCATTCAAAAGAGCCCTTTGGATCAAACTCGATCTAATTTACAGCCTATCATTTTACATAGGCCTTTTCTTTTTTTTTTTTTTGCGGTACCAGGGATTGAACCCAGGGGAGTCCTACTTCCGCGCCACACCCCTGGCCCTATTTTTTTTTATACTTTATTTTGAAACTGGGTCTCACGAAGTTGCGAGGGCCTCACTAGGTAGAGAGAGAGAGAGAGAGAGAGAGAGCGAGCGCGTTGAGGCTAGCCGCGAACCCGGATCCTCCAGTCTCCGCCTCCCAAAATACTGGGATTACAAACGTGCGCCACCACACCCGGCTACATAGGCCTTTTCTTTAATGAATCAAGAGAGATTAGGCAGGCACAACAGTGCACACCTGTAACCCCAGCTACTCAGGAGGCTAAGGAAGGAAGATCGAAGAGGTCAGAAAGGCCAACTTAGCGAGACCCTGTTTAAAAAATAAAAATACAAAGGAAGCTGAGCATGGTGACGCACACCTGTCATCACAGTAAAAAGAAAATAGGGCTGGGAGCTGGGTGTGGTGATGCACACCTGTAATTCCAGTATTTGGTAGGCTAAAACAGGAGGATCGCGGTTCAAGGACAGCCTCAGCAAATTAGTGAAGCCCTCTGCAACTCAATGAGACCCTGTTTCAAAATAAAAAATAAAATAGGGTTGGGAGTGTAACTCAGAGATAGAATGACCCTGGGTTCAATCCCCAGTACCAAATAAAGAAAGAAATATAAAATAAAAAGAGCTGGGGTTTACTCAGTGGTAGAGTGCCCCTGGGTGCAATTCCCAGCAGTGGGGGAAAAAACCCAAAAGATTACACACTTAAGATCTCTAAAATTCTTTGCCACAGTGGAAAAGATGGCCAGGCACTCATTCTATACAGCCACTGCGCCTGATTTACTTTATTATTCTTGAAAGTAAAGGGTTAAAATCTCAGAGTAAATCAGGCTTGGTGGCACATACCTGTAATCCCAGTACTTGGGAGGCTGAGATAGGAGGATCACAGGATCAAGGACAGTCTTAGCAAGTAGAGAAACTCATCAACCTAGTGAGACCCTGTTTCAAAATAAAAATAAAATAGGATGCTGGTGTGATGGCACACGCTTGTAATCCCAATACCTAGGAAGCTGAGATAGGAGGATCGCTGGTTCGAGACCAGCCTCAGCAACTTAGTGAGACCCTGTTTCAAAATAAAAAATAAAATTGGATTGGGGTGTAGCTCAGAGGTAGAATGCCCCTGGGTTCAATCCCCAGTACCACAAAAAATTAAAAAATAAATAAAATAAAATAGGGCTTAGGGTGTAGCTCGGAGGTAGAATGCCTCTGGGTTCAATCCCCAGTGCCACAAAAAAATAAAAAAATCTCAGAGTAAACTGGGAGTAGTGGCACACACCAATCCCAGCTACCTAGAAGGCTGAGACAGGAAGATAGCAAGTTCAAGACTAGCTTGGTCAACTTAGTAAGATACTGTCTCAAAAATAAAATAAAAAGGGCTAGGGATGTCACTCAGTGGTAGAATGCTTGAGCAGCATGCACTGGCCCCAGGTTTAATTCCCAATACCACAAGGAAGAAAAAAAAAACTCTCAGAGTAAGCCAAACAGTAGGTGCTTAATTAAAAAATATGTTAAATAATTAAAAATGCATGATCTAATCCTTACTCTGCTTATGGAGTAAACAGAAGCAAATTCCAATGTCCTCAGGTTTACTCATACAATAAACATTTAGTGATAACGACTATGTGCTACAAACTATGCTAGGTTCTTAGCAATACACACACTCTTCAGTCACTAAGGAAACATGGAAAGGTATGGCAGGTCCCCCGCCCAAGTAAGTCTGACCCCCTCCGCATGGTGTCCAATACACGACTGCTTCCGCTCTGGGCTGGCAGGTGAATCTGCTTACAGATGTTGTCTCTTTCATGAATCAGCTGCAGAACCTGATTAAAGAAAACACACTGCGGGTCAGCCAAGGCTCACCACAGAATCTTACAGAAAGGAATGCCACTCTCACTGCTTCTCCTCCAATGTTTATTTTCAAGTCAATAGAACGCTGATTAAATCAAGCACACAGATTATCAATATCCCTAACTTGTTCAAGCTGCATTCTATCTGCCCCAGACATTTTGCCTGATGGTTTCTCTGCTTTTGAAAAGTGGAAAGAAGGCCGGGCATGGTGGCACACACCTGTAATCCCAGTACTTGGGAGGCTGAGACAGGAGGATTGCAGGTTTGTGGCCAACCTCAGCAACGTAGTGAGGCCTTCCGCAACTTAGTGAGACCGTGTTTCAAAATAAAATATAAAATAGGGCTGAGGCTGTAGCTCGGAAGTAGAATGCCCCTGGGTTCAACCCCCTGCACCAAAAAAAAAAAAAAAGAAAAGTGGAAAGAAGCTGGGCATGGTGGCGCACGCTTGTAATCCCAGTACTTGGGAGTCTGAGACAGGAGGATCGCAGGTTCAAAAGCAGCCTCAGCAACTGAGTGAGGCTCTCAGCAACTTAGTGAGACCCTGTTTCCAAATAAAAAATAAAATAGGACTTGGGGTATAGCCCGGAGGTAGAAGGTCTCAATAAATAAATAAATAAATAAATATGAAAAGTGGAAAGAAGAAAGCAAACAGAGATCAGATTTAAGTCATGGGGCTGTTTATGGGAAGTACTGACACAAGGACCATCAGTCAAGGAAGGAGAAACTGGAATTTCATTAATCTCACAAACCAATTAACCGCTTTAAAAAATACCATCAAGAAATTAAAACTAGTGCTGGGCATGGTGGCAAATGCCTGTAATACCAGTATTTGGGAGGCTGAGACAGAAAGACTGCAGGTTTGAGGCCAGTCTCAACAATTTAGCAGGACCTGTTTCAAAAAATTTTAAAAGGGGGGGCTGGGGGTGTCACTCAGAGGTAGAACGCCCCTGGGTTCAAGCCTCAATACCAAAAAAAAAAAAAAAGACAGAAGGACCACAAGTTCGAGGACAGCCCCAGCAAGTAGGGAGACTCTCATCAACCTAGTAAGACCCTGTTTCAAAATAAAAACAAAATAAGGTTGGGGATGTAGCTCAGAGGTAGAATGCCCCTGGGTTCAATCCCCAGCACCACAAAAAAAAAAAAAAGAAAAAAGAAAAAACGTTTACAAGTTAATAAGAAGATAAATCTAGGAGGGTAAAGGGAGGAGTGGGGCCAAAAGATAAACATTTCACCAAAACAAAAAAATCAAAAGCTAAGTTTTTTGTTTTTTTGTGGTACCGGGGATTGAACCCAGGGGCATTCTACCTTGGAGCTACACCCCCCCCCCAGTCCTATTTTTTATTCTTTATTTTGAAACAGGATCTCACTAGGTTGCAGAGGGCCTAAGTAGCTGAGGCTGGCCGCGAACCTGCGATCCTCCTGTCTCAGCCTCCAAGTACAGGGATTACAAGCATGCGCCACCACGCCCGGCTCAAAAGAAAAGTTTTACTTGTGGGCTACCTATTTAATGCCTGGCACTGTGCTAAGTTTGACACATTACATCTTTCACAACAACCCAAAGCAGAAGGAATTTTTTTTTCTTTTTTGTGAGGTACTGGGGATTGAACCCAGGGGCATCTACCTCCGAGCTATACCCCCAGCCCTATGTTTTATTCTTTATTTTGAAACAGGGTCTCACTAAATTGCAGAGGGCCTCACTAAGTTGCTGAGGCTGGCCACGAACCTGTGATCCTCTTGTCTCAGCCTCCCAAGTACTGGGATTACAAGCGTGCGCCATCACGCCCACTCAGAAGGAAATTATTAACCCCACTTTATAGATGTGGGTGACAAGTTAAAATACATCTTTGCAGACCTACTGGTAAAGCAGTATACGAGCTGGGACTTGAACCCAGGTTGTTCTGAGACTCAAGTCTGGGCTGTTTCCCACCCATCACACTGCCTCCCTCCCTGTCCTCCCCACGCCACTTACACCATATCACTACCACGCAACTGCCCACCTTGTAATAAAACTGCACAGCCCTATGATCCCACAAGTGGTCTTCACCTCCTCCTCAACATCAGTCCTAGCTCCACCCAACCTTGGTGGACTTCAAATCTTTCCAAAGGGCCACGAGACCAGAGAGTGAAACAGCGATCCACCACAGGTTCCCCAAACAGAACTCAGGGTCTCTGCTGCATCCCTAGTGGGTCCAGCCAATGGCATGCCTTAGGATTCTAGTAGCAGTTTGTCACAGCCTACTGATGACACTCACCTCATCAGGGAAATCCTTGGGGTGGGGAGAGGTGAAACGGATCCTCATTTCAGGATCTATTCTGGAAACCTGATCCAGAAGGTGAGAAAAACGAAGCCCCCCTTGTTTGGTTTTATAGTTGGTGGTGAAGCCACGGCTGAGGTTGGTAGACACTGCATTGTTGAACTGGACCTCAGAATTGTCCCGAAAACTATTAACATTCTGACCAAGAAGTGTCACTTCTTTTATTCCCTAAAAAAGGAAAACAATGTTGGAAGCAAGATAAAAACTTATTGAGTAGCTTCATGCCAAATCGTTTAACTAATTAAAAATTAGTTAAACATGCTAAGAGTAACTACAAATGTTGTCTTTAACCCAATAATTTCATGCTTCAGTATCTTATCTAAAGAACTGAACTTCAGAATAAAACGTTAAATAAGTCAGGTCCAATGGCCCACACCTGTAATCCCAGCTGCTCAGGAGTCTGAGGCAGGAGGATAGCAAGTTTGAGACCAGCCTGGAAAACTTAGCAAGACCTTGTCTCAAAACAAAAAATAAGCCGGTCATGGTGGTGCACATCTGTAATTCCAGTACTTGGGAGGCTGAGACAGGAGGATTGTAGGCTCGAAGACAGCCTCAGCAAGTAGTGAGACTCTCATCAACCTAGTGGGACCCTGTTTCAAAATAAAAATAAAAATAGGGTTGGGGATGTAGCTCAGAAGTAGAATTTCCCGGGGTTTATTCCCCAGTACCACAAAAAATAAATAAATAAATAAATAAATAAATAAATAAATAAATAAATGGTTGGGGATGTAGCACAGTAGTAGAGCACTCCCAGGTTCAATCTTCAGTACCATAAAAAAAGAAAAATGAGCGAGAGAGAATGTCTCCATCCTGAAGGAGTCTGTGGAAGAGCTGGAAGGGGAGAGGAAGGAGACAACTTTGGGCCAGGAAGCTCTTGGAGAGGTGAGATATGAAGCAGACCTCACAGGCAGGTGAGCAACAAGGGACCATGGTAATCAGCAACAGGATTACCTGGAATGGGGGAGGGAGGGGTGAGAAGACAGCACAGCCAGAACGTGAACACAAGGCACGTGGCTGACTCAGAACTGGCAGGAGCTTGGGCTGGGGAACAGCTCAGTGGTAGAGCACCTGCATAGCATGGGTAAGGCCCTGGGTTCAATCTCCAGTACCATCAAAGAAGGAAAAAAAGAAAGAAAAGCCAAGAACTGGCAGGGGCTAACCTGCCTGCTCCCATAGTCCCTGAGCAACGAGGAAGGGAACAGGGAGATGCCACGGGAAGAGAAGTGCCATATTCCTACCTACTGCCTCCTTCTGCAGGACTAGAAGATTCAGGCCTGGGGCTAAAGAGAAACCTGGTCAAAGGTTAAGGGACCAAAAACCCACAAGAGGTAGAGAAACAGCTCTCTCTTCTCCGGCCTCTGATCTGACTCACTCCCCTCCTCTGTTCTCTGTCCCTCAACTAGCTGGCTCAATGATAAAATGAACAAAGGCTGCAAGATGTTCCCAAAAACAGTCTGTCATTCCCAGAAAACCTACCATGTGCCAGATAGTTTAAAAACATTTCCTCAGCCGGGCGGGCGTGGTGGCACACGCTTGTAATCCCAGTACTTGGGAGGCTGAGATGGGAGGATCCGGTTCACAGCCAGGCTCAGCTACTTGGTGAGGCCCTGCACAACTTAGTGAGACTTTGTTTCAAAATAAAGAATAAAAAAAAATAGGGCTGGGGATATAGCTAGGAGGTAGAATGCCCCTGGGTTCAATCCCCAGTATTGCAAAAAAAAAAAAAAAAACTAAAAATAAAAATAAAAATAAAAACATTTCCTGAATCTTTCCAATGACCCTACCAGAAAGGTTAATATTTTATCTTCATTTCATAGATGGGGAAACTGCATTTCAAAGATGATTAAGCTGGACATGGCAACACAAGCCTGTAATCCCAGCACTTGGGAGGCTGAGAAAGGAGGATAGGATGGCAGGTTCAAGGCCAGCCTCAGCAACTTAGTGAGACCCTCCTCAACTTAGTGAGACCCTGTTTCAAAATAAAAATAAAAAATAGGGCCGGGGGTGTAGCTCAGAGGTAGAATGCACCTGGGTTCAATCCATAAAAAAAAAAAAGAAGAAGGTGGTTAAATGACTTAAACCTAGGAACCAAGATAGAGAACGTGAAGACAGAATGCACACTTGGTCACCTGCTTTTGCCACTGCACTGTGCCGCCTCCCAAGCAAACATGACAGTGGATCTGCCCATGCAGCAAACCAAACATGTACACCAGGTATTTCTTTCTGGCCCAATATGGTCCTAAACTTGTGCAACTTAGAGACAGAATAGGCTGCAAAACTAGAAAGGCTGTCCTCATCCTCCCAGAACATGCTCATAGAAAGAGAGTATGGAGAACTTTTCACCTGCTCAGAAAGCTTCCTCACTTCCTCCAGAATGGAGGCAACAGGCCGACTCCTCTCCCGGCCACGTGTGAAAGGAACGATGCAGTAGCTGCACATGTTGTCACAGCCCCGCATGATTGACCTGGGGAAAAAAGTACCAGAATTCAGTTAACAGGAGCAGAGTGTCTTGGCATGACCCAAGGAACTCCCTTGGGATTATCCTTTGGCTCTGAATCCTCTTGCCTCCACACTCACACTGGACCAATCTGAGATCTGCAAAGCACTAAAGCAGACTTTTTTTTTTTTTGGTGGTACTGGGGATTGAACACAGGGGCATTCTACCTCCAAGATACAACCCCAGCCCTTTTTATTTTTTGTTTTTAAGCAGGGTCTCACTAGGTTGCTGAAAGTCTTGAAACGTTGCTGAGGCTGTCCTCGAACCTGCAATCTTCCCGTCTCAGCCTCCCAAATATTGGAATTACAGGTGTGCGCCACCACGCCCAGCAAGCACTTTTAATCTTTAAAAACTAGTAGCTAAGCCGGGTGTGGTGGCGCACGCTTGTAATCCCAGTACTTGGGAGGCGGAGACCGGAGGATCCAGGTTCGCGGCCAGCCTCAGCTACTTAGTGAGGCCCTCTGCAACTTTGTGAGACCCGGTTTCGGAATAAAGTATAAAAAATAGGGCCGGGGGTGTAGCCTGGAGGTAGAACGCCCCTGGGTTCAATCCCCGGTACCGCAAAAAAAAAAAAAAACTAGTAGCTAACCCAGACATGATGGTGCATGCCTGTGATTAATATGTATGCCCCTTAGATGTAGTATGCCCCTTAGTTCAATCCCAGTACAGGAAGGGAGGGAGGGAGGGAGGGAAGGTCACCCCATTAAATAAGAAAAGGTTACAAAACTAAGTACAACAACAGCCAATTTTCACAAATAAACACACATACAAAGCACACATACAAAGCACGCACACAAAGGAAAAGGACAGGAATGATATACGAAAATGATATTTATCATTAGGTTGTAGGAGCATAGGTAATTCTCACTGTCTTCTTCATGTTTTCTATCTTTCCCATATATTCTTCAATATGAATTAATTTATAACAAAATTGTTAGTATTCTTATAAATGTAAAAGATTGAAGAAAAAAGTTTTGTCTTTTTGGGGTTTTTTTGCTTTTGTTTTTTTGTTTTTTCATTTCTTTTTTGGTACTGGCGATTGAACCCAGGGGCACTCTACCTCCAGGCTACACCCCCAGTCCTTTTTATTTATTTTTTTTTATGTTGAAACAGTGTCTCATTAAGTTGCTGAGGCTGGTCTCAAACCTGTGATCCTCCTGTCTCAGCCTCCCAAGTACTGAGATTACAGGTATGCACCACCACACCTGGCTTAGAAAAAAGTTACTTATTTATTTATTTATTTATTGTAGTACTGGGGGTTGAACCCAGGGGCATTCTACCTCTAAGGCATACCCCCAGCCCTATTTTATTTTTAATTTGAAACAGGGTCTTACTAGGTTGATGAGACTCTCACTAGTTGGTGAGACTGTCCTCAAACCTGCGATCCTCCTGTCTCAGCCTCCCAAGTACTGGAATTACAGGCATGCACCATCACGCCCAGCTTTTACTATACCATTTCTGTATTTTGTACCATACCATGTACATGTATTCCTTTTGTTTTGTTTTTTTATGTAATAAACTGTGTTATTTTAAAAGTGAGATGGAAAAGAGAGGCTCACTCCCTGAGTCTTGGGAGCAACTCACACAAAGGCGGAAGTGGCACTGAGGCTCGTCTGGACTGGCATGACATCAGCATAGGTCTCTTCCAGAGAAAGAAGGACATTGGCAGCTTGCTGGCCTGACTCCGCGACAGCCAGCAGCCGGGGAAGGTCCCGATAGGCATCCGGACCAGCCAAGAGATCCACCATTTTCTCCCTGTTGAGGATCTCCTCTTTCAATCGCTCAGCCATGCAGCCTGAGAAAAGAAACAAGCACCTGTTTTTTAATTCATCTGGCTTCATGGCTTCTTCTCAGTACATTATCTCTTGCTTGAATTAGAGACCAGGGCATAGAAACTCCTCTAAGAGTTTAGTATCATCCTTCAAATTTGACCCAAAGCAGTAAAACACCCATCTTCCTGTACAAGAAAAACACAGAAAAAGGGCTCAGCACAACTCAATTTAATGATCAGGAAAAAGAAAACACCAACATCCCAAAGCCTTTCTTTTCTTTTCTTGGCAATGTTGGGGGTTGAACCCAGGGCCTCACACATGCTAGGCAAGCGTTCTACCACTGAGTTACACCTCTAGCCCCTCAAAAGTCTTCCAAGACATGAACCACCTCTTCTCTAAGCTGAAAATTACTTAGCACTAAAATAAAAATTTTGTGTGAGGAACTTACTTATATACAACTACACTTGTACTCTTTTCTCCCTCTCTTCTAAACCATAATACAGACCAAAAAAATACACACAAATTTGTAGAAAGTGAGTTAACCATTTATGCTGATATATTCCATATCCTAAAAAAAAACATCATTTTATAGCTAGGCTTGGTGGGTTCAACACCCAGAATTACAAAAAAAAAGTCATTTTACTAAGGCTATAATTTGTATGTGTGTGTGTGTTACTGTGGATCAAACCCATGGGTGCTCTACCACTGAGCTACACCCCCCACCACCACACTTTTTATGTTTTATTTTGAAACAGGGTCTCACTAGGTTACCACATGTTGGCCTTGTACCTGGGATCCTCTGAGCTCAGTCTCCCAAGTACTGGGATTATAGATGTGTGCCACCATGCCCCAAAGGCTATAACATTTTAAAGTCTGCCTTTTACAAACACCCTTTGAAAACATTTAAGGATTCTTGATTGTATACCCGTGTTCATAGCAAGCAGCATTATTCACAACAGCCAAAAGGTGAAACAACCCAAAGAGTCCATCAATGAATGAGCAAACAAAATGTAGTGTGTACACACAATAGAATATTATTCAGCCTGGCCGAGTGTGGTGGCTCATGCCTGTAGTCCCAGTACTTGGGAGGCTGAGACAGGAGGATCGCAGGTTTGAGGACAGCCTCAACAAGTAGTGACATTCTCATCAACCTAGTGAGACCCTGTTTCAAAAAACTAAAATAAACCAGGCGTGGTGACACACGCTTGTAATCCCAGTACTTGGGAGGCTAAGACTGGAGGATCACAGGTTCATGGCCAGCCTCAGCAACTTAGTGAGGCCCTCCACAACTTAGTAAGACCCTGTTTCAATATAAAAAAAATAAAATAGGGCTGGGGGTGTCTCTCAGAGATAGAATGCCGCTGGGTTCAATCCCCAGTACCACACACTAAAAATAATATAAAATATAAAATAAAATAATAAAATAGGGCTGGGGGTGTAGCTCAGAGGTAGAATGCCCCTGGGTTCAATCCCCAGTCCCACACTCACAAAAAAAAGAGTATTATTCAGCCTTTAAAAGGAAGGAAATATGCCGGGCATGGTGGTGCACACTTGTAATCCCAGTACTTGGGAGGCTGAGACAGGAGGATCCGGGTTCGCGGCCAGTCTCAGCTACTTAGTGAGGCCCTATGCAATTTAGTGAGACCCTGTTTCAAAATAAAGAATAAAAAATAGGGCTGGGGGTGTAGCTCAGAGGTAGAATGCCCCTGGGTTCAATTCCTGGTACCGCAAAAAAAAAAGGAAGGAAATAGCCGGGAGTGGTGGTGCACGCTTGTAATCCCAGTACTTGAGATAGGAGGATCACATGTTCGAGGACAGCCTCAGCAAGTAGTAAGACCCTCATCAACCTAGTGAGACCCTGTTTCAAACTAAAAATAAAAAATAGGGCTGGGGGTGTAACTCAAAGGTAAAATGCCCCGGGGTTCAATCCCAGCACCAAAAAAAAAAAAAAAGGAAGGAAATAAGCCAGGCATGGTGGTACACACCTGTAATCCCAATACGTGGAAGGCTGAGACAGGAGGACCCCAGGTTCAAGACTAGCCTCAGCAACTTAGCAAGGCTCTCTCAGCAACCTAGCAAGAACCTGTTTCAAAACAAAAAGTTTGCCGGGCGTAATGGCACACACTTATAATCCTATTACTTGGGAGATTGAGACAGGAGGATCCCAGATTCGCAGCCAGCTTCAGCTACTTAGTGAGACCCTCCGCAACTTAGTGAGACCCTGTTTCAAAATTAAGAATAAAATATAGGGCTGGGGTGTAGCTCAGAGGCAGAATGTCCTTGGGTTCAATCCCCAGCACCACCAAAAAAAAATGATGATCGAACGTGCTAGATGGAAATGATTGGATGTGCTGTCCAAACTGGTAGCTGCTAGTCATGTGAGGCTACTGAGCAGTTGAAATGTGGCTAATAGGATGCAAGAAGTGAATGTTTAGTTTTATTTTAAATGTGGCTAGTGGCTACCATATTGGTCAGTGCAGACCCGGCTCTTCACTTGGGCATGGTTCAGGAGTCCAGATGAAAGGTGCCTACATTATAAACTCAGGCTGTCCCTTCAGACTCCAAACTCTACCCTACCCATAACTCCAAGCCACCATGAGCTGCATCAGACTCTAGGAAGGATATACCACTTTCTGAGGAACTATGAAAAGCACTTTCGTAAGCTTTATCTCATTTAATCCTGCAGCCTCTGACATTACGTACAAGAGATGCATGGGGTACATAAGTTTCTTCACACCCTGGGATTCCAGCCTCTAATGGAAACTCTAGCACATTAAACCCCTTGGAACCCAAGTCTCAAAATGGACAAGATCTGCAAATTACCGGATACCTAGAATCCCAATCCTCAGAGGCACCCGGGAGCGGTGGCGCCTTGTCTTCAGGGCTTTGAGCTGACGCAAACGGTTCCAGATCGTCTGCTCGGCCTTCTCCCTGCAGAGATCAAAAGAGGCAAAATTGAGTCAAAAATAAACTACAGAGTGAGCTAAGAGAGCAGGACATGGACAGAAAATAAAAACCACCTTCAACCCTTGAAATAACATCTACCTTTGGACTCAAGGAACGTAGGCAGGACCAGCTGAAGAAACATGACTTGTAATCATTCACTTTTCTTAAAATGACACCCATCCTGCATACCTCCAAATCCTGACAAGTCTGTGAGCCAAACTCAAAAACAATCTACTTGGTAAAGTCTTCCCTAATTCTGTTTAGAGTTTTCCTTCCCTTAACCGCCCTTCTACTTTATACTTTCCCTTATACTTAGCAATTTTTTTATTATTTGCGATTTTACCTAGTATTTCCTATCAGATGTTAGAGCTATTTGTACATCTGTCTTAGTTCCCATATCAGACTCAGCTCCTTAAAGCCCGGCTCCATGGAGGAACAGTTCATTTCTGTATCTCCCAAAGCATAAAGCTCAGTGTCATACAGCAAAGGCCATCAGAATAAAAATGATGGATCAATCAGCTGTGGAAACATATGCACCAACATGCTTTATACACAAAAAGTAAGAAAGAGGGTACCTATGATGAACTTCCTGTGGCCGTCTTTCCTGGCCACCCCGATGGATGCCACCCACCTCTGTTCAGAAATCCCCCACTCTTTCTGGCCACACCCTCACCCAGGCAGTTATATGATAAATATATACCATTAGTAACAAGAAAAAACTCAGAAAAAGTTGGGTAAGTCAACATACATTTGGGTTTCCTCACATAAAAAATGGGTTTGCTAAGAGCACCAACCTCATAGGGCTGTTGTGAGAATTAAACTATTAATGCATATACAGTGCTCACATGAAACCTGCCACACAGCACATGCTCAGCAGATATCAGCCAGTGTATCAAGACTATCTCCACTGCAGAGAAATTGCAGCTGGCACACCTCCGCTGGTAAGCTGGCTGTGCACTGTTAGCTCTGGCATGATTACACAAGATATAGTCACTCCCTAGGGAAAAAACAAATTCGCACCTGATGGAACACGTGACAAGAAGGATCACATCAGCCTGAAAGGAAAAAAGGAAAATTATGATCTTTGAAATTAGCCTTAAGCCAGGCGTGATGGCACATGCTTATAATCCCAGTACTTGGGAGGCTGAGAAAGGAGGGATGCAGGATCGAGGACAGCCTCAGCAAGTAGTGAGACTCTCACCAACCTAGCGAGACCCTGTTTCAAAATAAAAATAAATTTGGGCTGGGTGTGTAGCTTGGAGGTAGGATGCCCCTGGGTTCAATCCCCAATACCAAAAAAAAAAAAAAGAAATTAGCCTTGTAGAATCAGCCCTCCTGCACTTTTTTTTTTTTTGAGGTACTGAGAATTGAACACAGGAGTGCACTACCACTGAGATACATCCCACAAAGTTGCCTATAGTGGCCTCAAATTTTCCATCCTCCTGCCTCAGCTTCCAGAGTAGCTAGGATTTCAGGCATTCACTACCCCAAATTTTTTTTTTAATACTGGGGCATTCCACCTCTGAGCTACACCCCCAACCCTTTTTAAATTTTTTTATTTTGAAATAGGTTCTTGCTAAGTTGCTGAGGATCTTGGTAAGTCGCTGAGGCTGGCCTTGAACCTGTGATCCTATCAGCCTCTCAAGTGCTGAGATTACAGGTGTAAGCTACCACACCCAGTTTCTTCCCCTCTTTATAATTATTGTGGTAAAATATACATAAAGTTTATCATTTAAACCATTTATTTTGTGTGTGGTGCTGGGGATTGAACTCAGGAGCATTCTACCTCTGAGCTACACCCCCAGCCCTATTTTTATTTTTATTTTGAAAATAAAAGTGTGCACCACCACTCCCGGCTCTCATTTTAACCATTTTTAAGTGTACAATTCTGTAGCTCTAAGAACACTCACACTGTCACACAACAATCACCAACATCTAACTCCAGAACTAGCTCATCTTCCTCAATTATAACTCCATACCCATTAAATACTAATTCTCCATCTTCTCTCCCCACAGCCAATTTTTAACTTTAGTCCTTGGCTAAAGGTAAGTCTCATCATGAAAGTCTCAAAAGTAGCTAGAACAGCCGGGCATGGTGGCACTTGTAATCCCAGTACTTGGGAGGCGGAGACCGGAGGATCCGGGTTCGCGGCCAGCTTCAGCTACTTAGTGAGGCCCTCCGCAACTTTGTGAGACCCAGTTTCAAAATAAAGGATAAAAAATGGGGCCGGGGATGTAGCTCGGAGGTAGAACACCCTGAGTTCAATCCCTGGTACCGCAAAAAAAAAAAAAGTAAAAAAAAGTAGCTAGAACAAGCCGGGTGTGGCGGCACACACTTGTAATCCCAGTCCTTGGGAGACTGAGACAGGAGGATCGCAGGTTCGAAGCCAGCCTTGGCAATTTAGTGAGATCCTGTTTCCAAATAAGAAATAAAATTGGGCTGGGGGTATAACTTGGAGGTAGAATGCCTCTGGGTTTAATCCTCAGTACCAAAAAAAAAAAAAAAAGAGAGAGCTAGAACAAAAGAGTATCTCAGTCCCAGGGTACACTCCACTCAGAGGAACTCTTCCAGCAGGCTGCACACTATTCCTGCAACTGTACCTAAGAACTGCACTGATGCGGTCTCACCCAGGACCAGAAAGCATGAGGAAGCAGGAAACGCACATACCTCTTGCAGGTTACTGGTCCGCAGGTAGCCACTCTTCTGTAAGATGGACCAGGCTATCTCTGTGTCATTCACATTCATCTGGCAGCCATATGTCTCAAGGTACACTGCAATGAGACGAAGACTCCAGGGCAGACAAACAAGGGATCACATGTCTCAAAAGGTCTTCTTCCCAAAAGCCCCAGAAAGAACTGAGGCAACTGGTTATCCACTAAGTCCCCTGTTGTCTCAATCCTAAAACACCATCAATTGCCAGCTGTACCCCAAATTAACGTCAACCTTTCAGAACAAAAAACTACTACATTATATACAGATACCAATTATAAGTCATGTCATTTACAATATGAGGAAAACATGCCGGGCGTGGTGGCGCATGCTTGTAATCCCAGTACTTGGGAGGTTGAGACAGGAGGATCAGGGTTCGCGACCAGCCTCAGCTACTTAGTGAGGCCCTCCGCAACTTAGCGAGACCCTGTTTCAAAATAAAGAATGAAAAATAGGGCTGGGGGTGTAGCCTGGTGGTAGAATGCCCCTGGGTTCAATCCCTGGTACTGCCAAAAAAAAAAAATATATATATATATAGATATATATATAGATATATAGATATATATATAGAGAGAGAGAGAGAGATATCTATATATATATGAGGAAAACATGTCCTGAGAATCAAGGAAATATGGTTATAAAAAGTGAAAAAAGGGAGCCGGGTGTGGTGGCACATGCCTGTAATCCCAGTATTTGGGAGGCTGAGACAGGAGAATCTCAATTTCAAGGCCAGCCTTAGCAATTTAGCAAGACCCTATCTCAAAATAAAAAATAAAAAGGTCTTGGAGTATAGCTGAGAGGTTAAAGAATCAGGCCATAAGCCAGGTGTGGTGACACATGCTTGTAATCCCAGTACTTGGGAGGTTGAGACAGGAGGATCGCAGGTTCAAAGCCAGCCCCAGAAACTTAGCGAATCTCTCAGCAACCTAGTGAGACCCTGTTTCAAAATAAGAAATAAGAGCCGGTGTGGTGACACATGCTTGTAATCCTAGTACTTGGGGGCTGAGACTGGAGGATCGCAGGTTCAAAAACAGCCTTAGCAATTTAGTGAGGCTCTCAGTAACCTAGTAAAACCCTGTTTCCAAATAAGAAATAAAATGGGTCTGGGGATGTATCCTGGAGGTAGAATGCCTCTGGGTTCAACTTCCCAGAACCACAAAATAAATAAATAAATAAATAAATAAATAAATAAATAAATAAATAAGAAGAAATAAATCGAGCTGGGGGTGTAGCTTGGAGGTAGAATGCCTCTGGGTTCAAGCCCCAGTACCAAAAAAAAAAAAAAAATCAGGCTATAAATGTTAGAAAGGAGGAAGGTAGGACGCTAAAGGGAAAAAGAGAAGTAAAACCAACCTTTTCTCTGCCTTCCTAGAAGGTCCTCCCCTGTGAGATAGGGGGGTGGGGCCTCTGCTTCTAGAGAAGATGGCTTTTCTTGAGGAGCTGAAGCACTTAAAAAATGCTGAAAAGTTGGTCCAGTGGCCAACCTGGAGCTGAAATCCTTCCGAACTTCATCCTCCTTCCCATCTGAGCTTGGACATGCAGTGCTGTGGAGACTGTTGTGTGTTCTGCAGGTCCTGAGCAGGAGCCAGGACATAGACACCAATGGTGTCCACCTTAGAGACTTCTGTACTTGGAAGATACATTGTAAAGAATGCATGGCACTAAACAGCCCAAAGTCTGCAAAAGAATGATAGATATCACCAATATTTATTAAACATAATGTACAGGTACTGCTCTGAGCACTTCAAGTACATTAATTCCTTTATTCTTCACAAAAGCCCACAAAGAAGGTACTCTTAGTCTGGTGTGGTAGTGCATACCTGTAATCCCAGTACTCAGGAGGCTGAGACAGGGGGATCACAGATTTAAAGCCAGCAGCACAGCCGGGCATGGTGGCGCACGCTTGTAATCCCAGTACTTGGGCGGCTAAGACTGGAGGATCCAGGTTCGCAGCCAGCCTCAGCTACTTAGTGAGGCCCTCCACAACTTAGTGAGACCCCACTTCAAAATAGAGAATAAAAAATAGGGCTGGGGGTGTAGCTCGGAGGTAGAATGCCCCTGGGTCCAATCCCTGGTACCACAAAAAAAAAAAAAAAGCCAGCAGCACGTGATAACTTAGCAAGACCCTTTTTCAAAATAAAGAATAAAATAGGGCTAGGAATGTAGCACATGCTTGACACATGTCCTCTCTGGCTGGTGTAACTTCCCTCCAGTGACTTGGCCAATTCCTATGCCACCTCAGCTCTCTGCTTCCTCCTGAAGCTGCCCTGGCTTCCCAGGCTGGAGTCCTCCTGAGTTCCCAAAGATCTCTTCTAACTCTCCATCACAAGACTCATGCACACTTTGCTACACTACTTACACTTCTGCCATGCTTTGCAAGCTGGAAGATTGCTGAAAGCTAGGGACAAGACTCATTCATTTCCACACCCTCAGCATTCCCCAGTTCTAGAACTCCTCAGCAGTTCTAGAAATGGGCTCATAGCAAGTGTTACACATGTATTGTACACATGTACAATAAGCAGAGATAGCCTGTTACCTTTCAAACCTCATCACCTGCTGTATTCTGCTCTCAGCACTTTAGGCAGGAGCAATGCTAACTTACTTCCAAGTGTCAAACAATAGCAGACTTTTAGTGTGAACTTTTTTTTTTTTTTTGCGGTACCGGGGATTGAACGCAGGGGCGTTCTACCTCCGCGCTACACCCACGGCCCTATTTTTTTTATGCTTTATTTTTGAAACCGGGTCTCACGAAGTTGCGGAGGGCCTCACTAGATAGAGAGAGAGAGAGAATGAGAGAGAGAGAGAGAGAGAGAGAGAGAGAGAGAGAGAGATATCGCACGCGCGCGCATGCGCGCTGAGGTTGGCCGCGAACCCGGATTCTCCGGTCTCCGCCTCCCAAAGTACTGGGATTACAAGCGTGCACCACCATGCCCAGCTAGTGTGAACTTTAAAATCACCCATTTCTGCCCCTTTATTGTTGCATAACCTTTGGCAAATCAAATTCCTATCTCTAGGTTGCCAATTCCACATCTGAAAAAGAAAGATAAAACTAGTACCTACCACCAGGCATGGTGGCACACACTTGTAATCCCAGTACTTGGAAGGCTGAGACAAGAGGATCACAGGTTCAAGGCCAGCCTCAGTAACTTAGCAAGACACTCCACAACCTAGTGAGACCTTGTTTCGAAATGGAAAAAAAAATAATATAGGACTGAGACGGGTGTGGCTTGGAGGTAAAATGCCCCGGGTTCAATTCCCAGTACCTAAAAAAAAAAACCATAGTACCTAACTCCTTCAAAAGTATTATGAGAATTAAAAAAGACTTCAGTAACCAACCATTCACAGCCCACATCTTTCATGAGAGGGAATTAGAGCATCAAGGTTAAGTGTATGATCCTTAGAGTCAGAATTGGAGCCCTTTGCTACATAGCCAAGTAATTTTGGGCCCCTGTCTTAAATTCTGGAAGCCTCCATTTCTTGATGTGTGAAATGGGGATAACGGTGCCTATCTTGGTAAGTCTGTTGTGAGGATCGAATGCAACCATATGATGTAGGATAGAAGAAATAAGTAGGTAGAAAGGAGACAGACCGGAAGGAAAAGTAAAATATAACTTTAATATAAGAACCTGGAGCTGAAGCGCTTCAGCCTTTACTCTCCAAACCAGTTCTCTTTCCCAGGCCTGACTCTTCAAAATTTCTAGGAAATCTGTAGGTCCTAGAGTTAACTGAAAGAAACTATAATTGCCCTGTGCATTGATAACAAGACAGGTACGATATTTTGAGAAACCTATAATTTAGGACACTCTCCAGCTTATCTGTCAATCAGATAATAAAGACTCCAATCAGCCTGAGGACCCTAAGGTTGACCAGACCACCAGGAACAGCCTGGGTACTACCGGGCTGAGATCATCCTCCCTAAAGCTGACCAGACTACCAGACCACCATAAACTGCCTGGGGAACTACCGGACTGAGAGCACCCTCACACATACCTCCTCTAGCCCACCCCTCACGAAAGTCCCCTCTAAGAAAAGAGCCCTGCACTCCACAAAATGCCTGACTCGTCTTGAGGTGGCCGCATTCTCTCCTGAATGTGTATTTCTTCTCTTTTCCCCAAATAAATTTCTGTCCATGTCTCTGGTTCATGCTGAAATTCTTTTCCGTCACGTTAGCCAAGGACCCTGCAGATCCTGAGTTCCTGAGTCGAGGAATCAACCCGTCACCCCAACACATACAAGTAATATGCTTTGAACAGTGTAGGAACCTCTGTGGGGTCTTAGGTTAATTCTGGCAGTCTCACTGAAGATGGAAAACAGCCTACAACCTCCATTCTATTGGGTGGTTACGATGCGTTAGGAGTGGTGCAAAGCCCTTTCCAAGGATTACTGCATTAATCCTCACGGCACCTGTGGGGTAGGTCCTATTATCATCCCCGCTTCACAGGTGACGAAGCTAAGGCTCAGATCAAGGCGCGGGGTGACTTGCCCAAGGTCGCACGCCAGCACGCAGCGGGACTGGAAAACGAACCCCGACGGGCTGACTGCAGCCCCGCGCGACCACAGTGACATTTTCCCTTCGACCCCAGCCCATTTCCAGAGTCCCGCGGCCCTCCTGTCCCAGGCGCCGGCCACCGGCAGGTGCGTGGATCCAGCCGGTCCCCAGCGCGGCTCACCTCCGCCGGCCGGCGGCGCAGCGTCCCACAGCGGAACTTCGCCAGCCCGCCCGTCCCCTCTCGGCGGTCCGTAGCGGCGTGCACACGCAGGGCTTCCGGTCCGCCGCGACTTCCGTCGGAGACCTCCAAACGGAAGTCCTTCCTCTATACGGTCCGGGTGGACCCAGGCTCCTGGCTTCGCAGTACCCAGCGGCTGCGCTCAACCACATGGCACCCCCTAGCCAGTAGGAGGCAGTTGAGCGCCAGGAAGGTGGTGAGTGCGAATTAAATGTACTCCGAGTAGGGCTGGGGGTGGAGCGCACTGATAGAGCGCTTGCCTAGCATGCGAGGCCCGGGCTTGGATCCCCAACAACACACACTCGCATGAAAAAAAGTTCTAAATGTTCTTCCTATCCTCCTTACTGGGGATCGAACCCAGGAGCTCTCTAACACTGTTACATCCCCAGCCTCACCACTGCCACCACCACCACCACCTCCCCCTTTTTTTAGACAAAGTCTCATTAAGTTGCCCAAAATATATACCTTTATAAAATATTTTATATTTGGTACTGGAATTGAACCCAGGGTTAGTCTACATCCACACTACACCCCCAACTCTTTATATTTTTTTACTTTTATACAGGCTCTAGTTAAACTGCTGAGGGTCTTGCTAAATTGCTGAGGCTGGCCTTGAACCTGGCATTCTCCTGTCTCGGCCTTCCCAAATACTGGGATTACAGATCTGCGCCACCACTCTCGGTTTACAACTGGTGTGTGTAATCACTGGGGATTGAACCCAGGGGCGGTCTACCTCTGAATTACATCCCCAGCCCTATTTTATTTTTTATTTTGAAACAGGGTCTCAATAAGTTGCTGGGGGCCTCACTCAATTGCTGAGGCTGCCTGCAAACCTGCAATCCTCTTGTCTCAGTCTCCCAAGTACTGGGTGTTACGGTTTGTAAGGGCACCATGGGTTCTTTTCCTCAATTCAGATAGCTATCATGAACCAGGAAATTAAAGAACTGATAAATAAGCAAGTCTTTATTATAAAGCAAGAGAGAGAAAGAAAAACCAGCGTGCTGGAGAGACACACGCTGGCCCGTTGGAGCGCTGTCTCTTAAATACAGTTTTTGCTGGTATTTCTTTATCTATGTTCCCGTGTCAACCAGGCTGGTAACTCACTTTTCCACCAGATGCAGGGAGCACGTGGTGCTGGCCCACTTACTATCTTAACTGCTAAAGGCAGGTACCAATAGTCTATTTTCCCTATCTCTGCTGTCCCCGCTACCTACTAATTAGGGGTGCTTTGAAGTGGCATATGGATTTTACACCCCACATACCAAGACTGGGTCACAGAGAAAGGGAGAGAGGTACTAATTGCAGCTGGTGGAGCTGCGTGTAATCTCCAAGGGCAATGCATAACGCTTTTGCTATTCTGGTAGTTTTAAGATGTGCCTGGCAGAGCTACATGCGATTTCAGCTCTTCTAATTATTTTTATATTTTTAAAGCTCTAATTGACTTTACATTCTTACTATGAGTTAACATCAGAGCAAAAGAGAGGGAAAGGAAAGTTCTGAAGAGTACCAGGAAAGACTGCATGTCTTTTCATGCTCAAGTGTGTGCAGTACCAAGTGCAGCACTCAGGCTTTGACTATCTTTCATTGGGGATCAATACCAAGACACTGGGAATACAGGCATGTGCCACCACACCCGCTGGTTTACACCTTTTTTTAAAACAAACAACAACAAAAAAATGTAAAATAGGTCATCAAAAATTTTTATATTAGCCAAAAAAATTTATATTGATTACCTGTTGAAATAATAGTTGGGAGCCGGGCGTGGTGGCGCACACTTGTAATCCCAGTACTTTGGGAAGCGGAGACCGGAGGATCCGGGTTTGTGGCCAACCTCAGCTCTCTCGCTCTCTCTCTCTCCCTCTCTCTCTGTCTCTCTCTCTCTCTCTCTCCTTAGTGAGGCCCTCCGCAACTTCGTGAGACCCGGTTTCAAAATAAAGTATAAAAAATAGGGCCGGGGGCGTAGC